>CM077253.1:7452568-7522568 GCA_039654775.1 Spinibarbus caldwelli | reverse complement strand
ACACTCACAAACACACAAAGGTGGCTTCCTAAACAGCCCTTCACAGAATAGAAGGAAATGGGTGGCAGTCCTGCTGCAGGATTACATCCATTTAAAGCACCGCACACACACCACAATACTGAGTATATCTGTACTACATCAAATGACTAAAATTTGTCAAGCTATTTACATCGATGATAAACGTAGTCTGTGTGCATTAGTCACAACTTAACAAACAATGATGCAACTGTTTAAAAAAGTTTCCGATATAGATTATGAGGGGAATCTGAGCTGAAACTAAATTGTTAACTAAAACTAATGAAACTGAAATATAAATTAAAAGGTATTACTTGAAATAAAATAATCATTAACTGAAATGAAATAAAATAGCTAAATACATTTCTTATTATCTTTTAGCATAACGAAGTACTAAAATAACAAAATTTAAAACCGAAATAAAATTATTAAGAAAAATATAGACATATTTTAAAAACAACAAAATGAAATGAAAATATAAAAATAAAAACTAATTCAACATATTAATAAAAACTGTAATTGTCTATCAATGGTACTAAAATAATCTCTGATTTATCTGTGAACAGATGTGTGTTTGTTGGGGTTGTAAAATGTGTGCAAAATCCACTGACATGATTTCTAAGTGTGTTGCATAAAACTAGATTGTCTCAGGAAGTTCACACCAGCACCATTCAGACATTGCTGGGATACAGCATTGTGACCTCACGGCTGATCAATCGGCGCTCTGATTGGCTGATTCTCTCTCTCCTGATGACATCACGTTGTTGCCGGGTGAAATTGAACTCTGGTGGCAGGAAAGAAAAAAGACAATTAGTCAGTTTGGGTTTCTTTTTCAACCAAGATCCATGCGGATTTTCTCGGCTTAAGGGTTTAATGTTTAAGGATCACCACAGAATCTGCTGACTAAATGCTAACATGTCCTGTATGTTGCCCTGTCACGCTTTTAGAAGAAAAACTCCCTAACTTTAGGCAGAAACGTGAAGTTGAGTGATATTTTGCAATCTATTTGAACAACAGAACATCACAGCATGAACAAGTTTATGTAGGCCGGCATTCATTTCATCTGAACTCTTCAACATCAGTCTGAGATCATAGGAATGTTTTTAGTAGCACCCCGTGGGCCGCCTTCGTGAACCCATGAACCAAAATCCTGCGGGGTTTGGCTCCTGTCCACAGCGTCTGATGGTCATTCCGCTCAGTCAGCAATTCCCAGCTCTATTCAAGGCTCCTGTTTGCATGCACCGTAAAAAGACAATTGTCGAGTTGAGACAATGACTGTTTGAATAGCCATGCTTATTTTTCCTAGAAAATAAAGCAGTTAATGCATATCGAAGGAGAGCAAATATGTTTCAGAAGCAGTTTAGGAAAAATCTAGAGATAGTGAAATCTAATCAGACGTCTTGGTGCAATTCACTGTTTTATTAGAGGTTATATGAGCCATTGACCTCAGCATAGACATTTCATTGGGAGCTGTTAATTCATAAAACATTCACCCACTGTCTGCATGTATAATAACCGAAAGGTTTAACACTGTACATGAAAAAATACTTCACAGAAAGCCTTAAAATTTTTGATATGTAAGTGGGAGGAACATGTCTGGACAAGAGAGAAAAACTTAAAGGGGGGAGTGGCTCGTGAAGAGAATACCATTGCGAAGTATGATTCTTTTAGCGAATTGGTTCTTTCGGACTGTTCAATGAACCGATTCTTTTGAGTCGCCTCTCAAAGTGTTTCCGTACGATCTCGTTTGAATTGCAGCGCGACAGCGTCAACATTTAATCAAAACAATAATGAATTTGTGATATATTTGAGATGTTTATATCTATAATAATGTGATAAATAACGACAGTAGCTACTAATGTTTTGTTACTATGTTTTAGTGGCTTGTAGACTTCGTACCTAATAGGCTACTTTCTTATAACTTTATATTCTATGGTAAGTCACTGATTATCACTGTAGTTAATACTATATTATGATATAGTATACATTAATAAAGTGTAGTAAATACTATAATATACTACAGTATACTACAGTTTACTATAGTAACAAAATTTTACTACAGTTACAAACTCACTTTAGTCAATAATACAGTATGCTGTAGTATAAATTTTAAAAAGTGTAGTAAATACTATAATATACTACAGTGTACTACAATTTACTACAGTTTACTATAGTAAATACTAAAGTTTACTACAGTACAGCTTATGAACTCACTATAGTCAGTACTACAGTATGCTGTAGTATAAGTTAACAACGTGTAGTAAATACTATAATATACTACAGTATACTATAATTTACTACAGTTTACTGTAGTATGTGGGTAGTCATATAATATTGAGTTTTTTGTTGTAATAGAAAATAGTAATATTATTAATTATTGGTAATGTTAATATTAATTATTCTCGATATTGCTAACAATACTTTTCCATCTCACAGGTTTTATTTATTTATTTATTTTTTACCCCTAAACGAAGTCATCAGTTGAGTGATTCACGAATCGGTTCACAAGAGCGATTCACTCGGGAGTCGGATAGAAAGAGGTCGGTTGAGGGGGCGTGTAGCGCACGCATGCTGAAGTTGGACACTTGGAGAGCTTTGCGCACTGCGAAGGGAGACACGAAGGGATACGGAGGGGTCTCTAGTCCTCCTTCAGGTCTTGTTCGTCCTTAAAGGAGCTGGCAGCGGACATGCCCAGACCAGTACACCGTCACCGAGACCGGGATTCAGCTCTTCGCCTGATGTAAGCTTGCCAGAATGAACGGAACCGCAGACATCTGCAACCACTGCCGGGACATGATCAGAGAAAAGGTAACGTGTGTTTATGCATCCAGACTGTTACTCTGCATCAGTTTGGGCTTATTTCAGTCACATGTGTTCCTTAAATATGCATTTGATCCTAATGCTGATCTTGGTGCATTTGGTTTGTAATGTATTGTATGGGCTGTGCGTAAGTATGAGACATTTCTGTATCTCAAGCGACCCAGAGAGGTTTATTTAGTCACCTACATTACTTTATTTCTTCAAACTAACGAATACATATTTGTATGTTTTTTTTTTTAAATAACTGGTAGATAGATTAATAGCCTACTTATTTCAACAGCGACTACACATATAGCCTATATACTTTATATTTTATGTAGGCTTATATTATACATATATAATTTCCAGCAAGTGTATATATATTTAGAAAAAAAAACAAAAAAAAAAAACTAAATTATATAAATGATATATATTCGCATAAAGTGCTTAGCGTATGTAGATTATGTAGGAGCTATGCGTGTGTATTGATACACACACACACACACACACACACACACACACACATATGTGATACGTGATAACCTCTTTTGTGATGACTAATTGAAAGTTAGGTCTTTCTATCTATCTATCTATCTATCTATCTATTGAATTTTGTGACCTAATGACAGGTTTAAATAGTTTAATGGTAAGCATTTCATCACACTTTGATTGTATCAGAGGCTGACTAACTTAGTGACTTACTCATCTCATCTGAAATCCTGCAATCATCCCTCTATCTTTTCTTTGGCTGGAAGATGTTATTTTTAGCTGTCATTAATCATGTTGAACACGTGACCTACTTCTGCTCTGCACATCTTCCTTTCACATGCACTCTGCCAAAAGTTGTTGTAAATCAAACTGGACTTTAATACTGAAACACGAGCTGGCATTTATCAGATCAAACTGTTGGCTGAAGGCTTGCAAGCTCTTTGTTTGATCTTCATGTCTGTAACAGCAGCCGGGAGCAAATACTGCAAGTTATCCTGTGGCTGTATGCAAACCTGCATTTTGAGTGCCTGACACAATGTGTGTGTTTGGATAAAGGCTGTTATATGAGCATGGTTTGGGGGATTTGTGGTCAGTTTGTCATGTCGACAGGGTTCTTTATTACTCGTTTCACTGGTTGTGAATGATAACTCTCATGAGCATGTAGTCTCTTCTCACCTGTTGCTCTCCCTAGTTGGGATCATCCAATTCAAACTCTTCTCTGTCCTGCCTTGACATGCAGAAATATTCAGTTATTCATAATTTGAGTCACATTATTTCGAACTATTACTTCAAACGTAAGGAACATTTTATTCTCTATTTCTTTATACCACGTATGCATTGGTGCATTAAAGGAATATTTCACCTAAAAATAAAACGTATATTAATGTTTCACTTACTGTTGATGCAATGAGCAGCCATTTTGGATTTTGAAGTCAGGGTTGTTGCGGTTCCTCAAAATTTCTGAATCAGAACTCTAACTGGGAACTCAGAATTTCCGAATTCTGTGTGCAAATGGAATGCACCATTACCTGCTGAGAAAAAACTTTGTTCAAAAACCCAAGTTGCATCCTTGTGCGTACTTATGCACCTGTGCCGTTTTGTAGTGTACATAGTGTGAGTAGAGTGTTCACACTGAAAATTCCAAAAACAAAAAATGCACTTAAATAACCGAAAAAACAAAAGTGTGGAATGTTGGACTCTTCATGCACTCAACTGTCGAAGCTTTAATTATGTAGTGGAGGGGACTCCAGACTCTGATTATGAATGACAACCCTATATAAATTATACACTACATGGTTGAGTACATAGTGTACAAGTATCAAGCGCATTGTGCGTCATATGGGATGCACCTCCAGACATTCCATTAAATTCCTCCATCTTGTAAAAGCACTGCCACTATGTGTTTTGGCATGTTTTCGAATTTTGGCTTGCACTTCTGTAACCAAATCTGAATTTAAATTCCTATGTCCTCCATGTTCACACCCCAGCTAAACACCATCTGGCTCAGCCTGTTACAGTAGCCACGCTACCAATATCTTCCTATTGGTTGAGCTGGAAAGAGATTGATGGAACTGAGTGGACCGCTTTTAAATGTTTTGATGGTGCCTGTAAAATCATAAGATTTTAGCATGGTAATGGACTGTTAATGTATTTGGCCTTGGCGGAATAGATCTGCTACACGTTGCTGCTGAATTGCTGCTGCTGTTGGTTATTGCTGTTGTTGTAGATTATTGCTGCTGCTGCAAAGCAAGTACAGGAACTTGCTACTGCCAATACATACGCCAATATGGTGCTGTCTGCAGTATTTAGGACACACTACTGCTGCACAAGTAGCATATATAATAACCTGTAGCAGATCTATACAGGTGGAGCTGGGGAGGTGGAGGGTTTTAGAGAAACTCTGAAAACATGCTGCGAAATCTAGTGAATGTTAACCAGCCATTTAAATGTAAAGCAGCGAGCTCATTTGCTGCGTATGCAACATGAACCAATCAGCTTGTGCAAAGTAGTTTAATGCTGTGAATATTCTCGGTTTGCGTTAACAACCCATCAGCCTGCGCCATCTAGAGTTTCATGACAGAACTTGGCATTTTCTGGAATATAAACCCATGAATGGCAAACTTATAGTCAATGAACAATATACTGGGGTAAGAGAATGTATTCTGACATAAAAATCTTAAAAACTTCACCATTAAACTTATAAGCGACTCAAGACTCACATAGAGCAAAAATGTTCTCTCTTATCACCCGATCCCATACCACCTGTGTTGGTTCATTTTTATTTCTGTTTGCAGTCACACGCTTCAGTGAAAAAGCAACAATGGCTCTACTGTGGAATTGAACAGCAACAAAACTGTGACTTGCTTCAACGCAACCGGTTTTGTATTTCAACATTTTCTTGCTTGAAAGAAAGACAGATAGAAGCCCCATGTAAATTGTGCTGCTGAGTTTTGCTGATTCAGCAGCTGACATACTTCCTGTTCCTCCAGCTGCCGTGTGCGCTGGCGTGACATAATTGACCAATGAATCGCACTGCCCCATTACCACATAGTGACCCGTCGGGAACAGCATCAGTGCCTGTACGTTGTGTAGTCGTGTTTGAGCATAGATCTGTGGGTAGGGTTTGCCATGAGAACTACACATACTCCAAACCACTAATTGAGTGAGGACGCAAGTGCCGGGCGGGCACATTTGTCACGGTGCCACCAGGCGTCTGATCAAGCAAAACTAAAACCTGTGCATTCTGCCAGTGTTGCATAATCTTTTATGAGTTTAATGGCATCATTCAAGGGCTACAGACTCTGACTTAATCAAGTGATCACCAGGGGGAGGATCCTGATGAGAGAAACAGTAATGCTGTTGTGTAAGAAAAAGAAAAAGAAAAAGAAGAAAAAAAAAAAAACCCTGAAGAAATGACTTTTTAATGTCCTAAAAATGCATGTTTGTTTTTATTTACAATATTTTTCTGTTGATTTAGTTGATTTCATGCACAGTCTGTTGGCGTACAATAATTTCACAATAATGGGATTTATTTTAATTGAAACTGAGGTTGAATATAAATGCTATGTTTTTGGTTAGAAGTTTTGAAATTTAAAAAATAAATAAATCTTTGACATAACCCATCCCACACCCGCAACTGATGCTAAATCATGCAGTATATTCAAGACAGTGTTATTTATTTTAGTATTATGTATATATTATTGTAGTATTTATTTATATTACCCTATTTTTATGTTTTGAGTTTTCATTTGAGTTTGAATTACACTTTAGTAATTTTACACCATTTCTATTAGTTTTTTGTTTCTAATTTATACTGTTTGTACAGTATTTTATTTGTTTTTGTTGTAGTAATTTTAGTACTTCAACTGCAACTTATTTTATTTAAAAGTTTAATTTAAATTTTTCATGTGCAATTTATATTTATTTTTATATTTATACTTTATTTCAGTTTAATTTCTGTTATTTAAATTGTTTAACTGGTTTATTTTAAAACACATTTTGAGTGCACTGCTGTGAAAATATGAACATTAAGACATGTCTTTCACTATAAATCACCCTAAATTTAATTCATCCTTATCCTTGAAAAACTCAATAGAGTAATCCCCAGTAAACCGCTCCATAATAACTCCTCGTTCTCTCATTACATCCCATTAAAAAAACTTCACTTGAGATCAAACCTAATCCTAATCCTCACTGAGACGCTGAATATTTGTTAACATTTCTGGATGGAGACTCATTAGTGGCCCAGTGTGCCAGAATGTTATATCACAACTCTCTCGCTCTCTTTCTCTCTCTGACCCTTCCGCTTTCATATTTTATCCATGTAATCATTTTATGTCTCAGTCTCTTTCTATCTCTTTCTTCAAACTCAGTAGAGTTTGCCTGACGAAACAGACTCATTTGTTTAAACTTGAGCACAAAGTGGATTTATGTAAGTACTGTATAAGTGTACATGTGTGCTTTTGTTCTACACCCACCTTTGCTGTCATGGAGACAAATATTTCTGCACTTTCCCCCAGAACATAAGACACGATCGGGCCCCAACAGAGCCACTTTTTCACGTTCTTCTTCTCTTTAAAACGCACTTACACTTTGGCTGAAGGCAGTGAGCCAGGTCCTGGAGGAGATGGAAGCATATAAGATTCCTGGACAGACATTTCAAATCAAAAGCTTGACTGGGCAAAAGCATAGAGCTGGAACAATAGCATCCTTTAATACATAAAACCAGACGTGTCTAAAGGCGAGAGTACTGTTCAGACACCTCCGCTGTAATCCAGAGTCCATTTGAGGGTTGAGAAAAGACTTAAGAAGATCAAGGAGTGGCTGTTCGAGGCTTAAAACCACAACCTTGACTTTTATGAAATGACCTGTACATACAGTACAAGCATAAAAACCACCCTTATAAAAATTAACAGTGATAACCAAATGAACAATTTTGGGTGGTAACCGCAGATTTGCTGTAGAAGGTTTTTTGTAAGTATGAAACAAGTAGTTAAAAACTTGAAATCATAGTTATAATATTATGCTTATTGTAGTATTTGCAGGGTAAAAGTGGCAATACTCCAATGGTGGAAATGGAAATACCATATTAAAAAAATGGTACTTTTACCAATGATAAATTCTTTCTAGATTTCTGCTCACATCTATGGAAGCCTGTTTCCACCACTGAATAAAAAGAAAAAAAAAAATGAAGTAATTGCGACTTTGACTTTTTTCTCAGAATTGTGTGATATAAAATCGCAATTGCAAGTTATAAAGTTCAGTTCTGAGGAAAAAAGACATTTTTATTTTTAGAATTGTGAGATTAAGAAAAGAAAAGTAAAATTATAGTATTTTGGCAGGAAACTCTGGTTACTATGGTCAAAATTTATAAGGCCTCAAGTGTTTTAATTAACAAGAAAAATTGTATTATTACCAACGATAAATTCTTTCTACATTAAAAAAAAGGTAAGTGTGACTTTTTCTCTCAAAATTCTGACTTTTTTCTCGTAATTGCAAGTTTACATCTTGTAATTCTGATGTTTTTTCTCAGAATTGTGAGATATAAACTGGCAATTCTGACTTTTTTTCTCAAAATTATGTGATATAAAATCGCAATTGCGTGTTATAAAGTCAGAATTGGGAGATATAAATTCGCAATTCTGATAATGAATTTCTTAGAATTGTAAGATAAAAGTTACAAAGTTCAATTTTGAGTTTATATCTCACAATTCTGAGAAAAGAAGTCATAAGTCAGAAAAGACATAAACTTGGAATTATGATAAAAGTCAGAATTGCAAGAATCGCAAGACAAGGCCAAATTGCGAGTTTATATCACACAATGAGGAAAAAACTCAGAATTGTGAGATAAAAAGTTGTAGTTAACAATTAAAAATTATTTTTTTATTCAGTTGCGGAAACAGACTTTTATACAGATCTCAGCTGAATGAATGATCTAATGAAAGATTTGATATTTTGGTTATGAATAATTGGTATTTGGTTGTTTGTCTGTACACTGAGAAAAAAAATAAAAAATAAAATAGTGTATAAAATTTTACTCAGAAATTCCTAGTAAATTTCACAAACATTTACAAAGAAACAGCCAGTAACACAGAGTAAAACATGACATTTTGAAGTAGAAAAACTGAAATAGTATTTTCTTGTATAGTCTTTGAAAATTATTATTATTATTTTTTATTTATTTATTTTTTACAATGTAGACATTTCAGTATTTTTATGTTCATTAATGTGCATAGATTAACATTTATTTATATTCATAGATTCCTTTTTTTTTTTTTTAAATTCTTGTAATTTTTATTCTTTGTTATTAACAAAGGAAGATTCTACTTCTATCCATGGACACTCATGCTGCTGTCACGACAACAGATTTGTTACCATGGTGCCGCAGAATGACAGTCTCAAGCATTATCAGTGCTGATAGTATGCCACGTTTTGATTGGCCGGGAGCAGTGATGCGTTTTCAAGGTGCAGGTCACAGTGGTCACAGTGCCGTGTCAATGTTTCCATGTGTGTCAAACAAGTCTGGACGGCAAATCATTGCAGCCTCATTGCAAATACACACAGACTTTACACACGTTGTGCACAGAGAACGGATTCAATTAGTCTCACATATCCTGTGGTTCTCTCTCTGTCTTATCCATATCTCTTCTCTCTCGCTTTTTGTTTGACTTTGATTATTATGTAACAGCTGAAAGGCTTCTTATGATGAATAGTACTTTAGGAAAATACACTCAAACAAGAAGTTGAAGACTTGTATAATGGATATACCTTGTAAAAACACACACTACCATTCACAAATTGGGGTCAGTAAGATTTTAAGAAATTAATTTTATTCCTCAAGGATGCATTAAAGGTGACATATCATGAAAATCTGACTTTTTCCATATTTAAGTGCTAATCGGGTCCCCGGTGCATCTACCAACTCAGAAAATGTGAAAAAGAACAACCCAGTAAATTTTCTTTGATAAGCCTTTCTCTGCAAGCTTCTGAAAAAACGAGCCGCTCAGATTTCGCTTCCCCTGTGACTTAGAAATGGGGTCTTATTATAATATTGCTACCCTTAAACTGCACGTTTCCACCCATAGCGCCGCCATTGTAGTTTCTCAAGCAACAACAGTGAAAGTTTGAGCAAACCATGCTAACTTTTCTGTCTTTGGCTGCACTGATGAGCACAGAACACTATTTAGAGTCCCAGCCTCAGAAGAGACAAGAGAGGAGTGGATTTATTGATTTATTTACTGTATATTACAGTGCTGCCAAACAGATCTAATATAAACATGCAATTTCTTTCCCAGCTGTTTACCTTCACAAACATAACCGACTGTTTTTGTAACTTGTGTGTGTTTTTAACATAAACCTGTGTGAATTTGACAGTTTAAGCACAATAAGACATGAAAGAAAACTTAGTTTAGTACTCATATGCCATGTGACAGCCGCTTTCTGTGCGTGTGCTTCGGATGTGTGCGCTCAGAAAACCGAATATAAGAAGTTTAAACTAATATGGTTCAAAACGCATGATTTCAGCGTGATAGACATGATAATCAAAACCAAACAGATGTTTTTTAGCAGAGTATCTGAGGAACGAGCTGTAAATGCAGAGCTCTATTCTGGAAAAGGGGGCGGGGAGCAGCAGCTCATTTGCATTTAAAGAGACATGCCCAAAACCGGCATGTTTCTGCTTCCACTCAAAATAGGCATTTCAAAATGATATAATAAATGATCTGTGCGGTATTTTGAGCTGAAACTTCACAGACACATTCTGGGAACACCTGAGACTTATACTACATCTTGTAAAATGGGGCATAATAGGTCTTCTTTAAATTGATCAAAAGTGACAGTTAAGACTTTTATAATCTTCGATTTCTATTCCAATAAATTGTTCTTTTGAATAATCTATCAGTTTTTGCAATAATATTAAGCAACACAACAGTTTTCAACATTGATAATAATAAGGAATGTTTCTTGAGCAGCAAATCAGCATCTTAGATTGATTTCTGAATGATCATGTGACACTGAGGACCGAATGTAGTCTTCAGTGTTTATCCTTAACTTTAAAGTAAGTTATCTAATAGTTAAGTATCTAATATTTACAGTTTATTTCAGCTCTATTTTAATGAACAAAAACAAATTTTACTATATTTCATTAAGTAGTATTAGTTAACAGTAACAACACAGCTGTACACACACTGTGAATGTGTTTCAGTCGAGTTGATTAATGCTGGAGGCCACTCTTTCAGTATTTTTTTTCCTACCCTGAACTCCCTCTGTTTGCTACTTGTCCTCTTTATTTGTGCAGTCTATTTACTCTCTTTATTTTATAGGTAGAGTCTTGTTCTCTTTCAATAGAGCAGTAGATGTAAGAAACCAACAAGCCCGAAACAAAACTCTCCTTGTCTTTGTGTTGCTCAATCTTTCCTTCCACAATTTTTGCATCCTTGGAAAAACAACTTGACTGTGCGACAAAAAAAAAAAAAGTCACGTTTGGGAACTTGTGCACCAGATTTAACATTAAAATGTGTGTTTGGTTGTAGACCCTTATTAGTTCTAGGTTAGTGTTTTATAAACAGCACAGGTTTCCAACGAGGCTACAGAGTGGAGGCAAAACACCTCTGACCGCAAATACAACACCGTTTGTGTATTTGTGGTGGGTTGTGGGATATCTTGAACAAACCCAAATCCTGAAGAGAAGGAAGAAAGGATAAATAAAGTGAAAGGGAGGGTGAGAATGACAGGGAGAGAGATTTGGTTTGTCCAGGCCTCGGATCACTGATCTGAAGTGACCCTTACACCCTTGGCATTATAGTTAGTGTGGTGAACACATACACACACACATTGATAAAACACAAACACAGTTTTCGTGGAACTTCTTACCTTTCGCTGTAACAGGAACAACAAAGACTGGGAGGGACTTTGAAAATAAACCCCAGCAGGGAGACGCTAAACTGACCTAAAAAAATCAATGTTGTGCTCTTATATACATTAAACACACTATGATACTTTTATTGAAATGTCTCCTGAATTTTCTTCACTTTATGTTTGTTAAGCAATTTCTAAGGCATTAGGCATTGTCTCTAAAATAATGACTGCTTTCAAACAGGTTTCACCTGCCTGCCATTAGTTGAATAAACAAGTAGCCCCGCCCCCAAACTCACACCATTGGTTGAGCCACTGTTGCTGGGCGAAATCAAGCTACAGATGGCTTACATGTATTTGTCTCCGTATATCAACCTTAGACCGGAGAAAGTATTTTAATACACTTCAGTAAATAAATGTTTTATTTGATCGAAATTGTCAGGATATTTTCTTCATAATCATCTCAAATGTTCCTCTTGTTCCTCAGGAAAAAGGAATGAAGATGTCAAGACACATATCAACAGGACCAAGCTCATTTATTCCAGAAAATGAGGTAATACTTAACTTAAAAATATGATATTTTTTCCAGAGATGGTACAGTTGTTACACCATAATTATTTTGAACATTTAGTTACCTTGGTATTACCATGATATTCTTTAAAATAAGATTTTTTAATATATTTGAAAGAAGTCTCTTATGCTCACCAAGGCTGCATTTTTTTAAATCAAAAATACAGTAAAACAATAATACTGTGAAATATTGTTACAATTAAAAATATTTCTATTTGAATATATTTTAAAATGTAATTTATTCCTGTGATGGCAAAGCTAAATTTTCAACATCATTACTCCAGTCTTCAGTGTCGCATGATCTTTCAGAAACCATTCAAATATGCTGATTCGCAGTTCAATATTTTTTTCTTATCATCAATGTTGAAAACAATGCTGCTTAATAATTTTGTGAAAACTATTATACCTGGATATTGTTTTCAGGATCCTTTGATGAATAAAATGTTCAAAAGGTCAGGATTTATTTGAAATAAAAATAAAAATCTTTTGTAATGCTGACAATTTACTTTGTATTTGCTGAATAAAATTATTAATTTCCCAAACGTTTGAACAGTAGTGTATCTACAGTATGAGTGCCATGTAAATACCATGGTATATTACTATAGTATTCTTTTAATACCATAGTGTATGACAAAGTACCACAATATTGCCATTTTTTTGTAATTAAAAATTCCCTTTTTTTTCTCACACATTCGTTGATTCTGAGTTCACCCAACTCAGATAATGCTATCGTTCTTTCTCAGGTCAGTTGGTGTTCATTTCATTTTTGTTTTGAGTTCATCTGGTTCAGGAGATGATTTTCATTCAATCCGAGTTAAGCGTGCCGGGAGATCTAAGAAAGTGTATTTAGATTGTAAATTGAATTATAGCATCTGTCCTGACTTGAGATTGGTGAATTAAGATGAACCATCTGACCACAGTACTTTTGTGTATGGAAAATACAGTCTGCTCCTGTCCTGATGTCTGATCCTCAACCCCAGATCATAGGAGCCATGCCTCTGAATGACTCCACAGTGATGTTCTTAGAGGAAGAGTTCAGCGGTCGTATGGACAACCTGACGCAGGTGATGGGGCTCCACCCGCATTATCTGCAAGCCTTCCTGCGCTGCCACTATTATCTCTTGAGGATGGACGGCCCCCTACCACTCCACTACAGGCATTATATCGCTATAATGGTACAAACGCATACAGAAACAATTTCAAAAAAGACTTTATTCAATTTGAATAGTTTTGAGAGTGATTTTTTCATCTTTTCCAGGCTGCAGCGCGGCATCAATGTTCCACGCTGGTCTGTCAGCATGTGCAAGAGTTCGAGCAGATAGGAGTGTGTTCTGATTGGTTGAGAGGTCTGGAGTTCTGCCCACAACGACTTCGCAACCTCAACGAGATTAACAAGATCCTCGCGCACAGACCTTGGCTCATTACCAAGCAACACATACAGGTAACACACTAGCTTTCTTGTTTATTGCTCAGTATACACTAGGGCTGCATGGTATATCAAAATAAAATCGTGATGGGGCTTAGTTCGATTTTCAAATCGTGCAGACTGTTATTTAATTAAATAAATATGTGTGTTATCGTAATGGCACTGCTCACAAATTATTTTATATTCATATTATTTAATATAATTAGTCAAAAACAGCAGGTATGTGCCCTATGAAAACTCAGTGCAGAGATATTTTTAAAAAAATATTTTTAAAAGTTTTTTAAACTTGTAAATTTTATTTGTTTTTGTTTTTTTCAATTGTTCAGGCCTAAAAGGATGTTTCACACTCAAAAAATTAAAAAAACTTTTTTTTGAAAATTATTATTTTAATTTTACAATCCACAACATAATCACTCCATTCTAAAATGATTAACTTTCCAAACATAGCTATTCAAGTCATCTGGTAAACATTTCTGTATTTTTATACAGTATATATTGCAGAAAGACTAAACCCCACAAAGTAATTTTTTCCAATATCGTGCAGCCCTAGTATTCACGGGATTGTTGTAGCATTATGCAAGAAAAACTATTTCAAATATCATCTTGTAAATAAAAGCAGTGCATTTTCAGTCCTGTTTTGTGTTAAATATCTTCATTCTTAGTCAAATCAAACACTTAGTCAAATTAGATGTTACTTCCTGTGCATTCCACACTCACCTTGAAAATCATTGCATTACAAGACCCTATATAGGTGAACTCATACAGTCTTCATCAGTGCTGTGTTGTGATTATAATTGTGTAAATCCTTTCTACATCAGATGGTAATGATCTTACACTCTCTGTTTCTCAGGCTCTGGTGAAGACAGGAGAACACAGCTGGTCTTTGGCAGAGCTGGTTCATGCTGTCGTACTGTTGGCTCATTTCCATGCCTTGGCTAGTTTTGTGTTTGGTAGCGGTGTCAACCCTGACCCTGAGGTCACAGAGGTCAACGGGGTCACAGATGAGCTTTGCCCTCCAGCCATGGCAGGTTTATGCACCTGCCACCTAACAAACAGCAACCAAGCCAACGGGAACCCTCTGCGTGACCCTGACACTGGGGTAGGAACACAATGTGTCCATGTGTTGTTTTTGTATTTTTATATCAGGAAAACATGTTCAGATCGCATTTCACCACCAAGTCAAAAAAAAAAAAAAAAAAAAAATCTGCATAGAGAAAATGACCACTAAAATTTTTCCTCTAAGTATGCTTTTTTACAGGCTTCATTTATTTTATGCAAAATATAATGCAGAATATATCTAATGCAGAAGAATATATATATATATATATATATATATATATATATAGAGAGAGAGAGAGAGAGAGAGAGAGAGAGAGAGAGAGAGAGAGAGAGAGAGAGAAGTACCATATTTTTTAACTCCATTTTTGTGTATTTTAGAGTGAGCTGGAAGCTCTGATGGAGAGAATGAAGCGATTGTTGGAGGAGAGAGAAGATGATGATGCGTCAGAGGAGGAGATGTTCACTCGCTTTGAGAAAGAAAAGAAAGAGAGTCTTCTAGTGGTGTCTGCAGGTATTACAACACAGATACGACTGCTCTTTTTCTGTTCAGTACATCTTTTCTGTCATAATACCATTACATGCTAAAACTTCTAAATATATGTCAACTAAAACAGTACTAGAATGTTTCTCTTTCTTTTTGTTTTCTTCTGTCTCTCGTCCAGTTTTTATTTTCCAGTTTTTCCTATTTTCCTTCGTTTTTGGTTGTGGTCTTGTAGTAAGTCGTGAGTTAAAGGGATAAATGACCAAAATAAAAATTCTACCATTGTGGACTCAGCCACATGTTGTTCGAAACATGCAGGGTTTGATGAGGAAGTGGTGCCTCCTTCTCCCGTGGCTCGGTTTGTAGACGACCCGTCGTTTGGATACCAAGACTTTGCACGACATGGAGAAGACAACCCACCCACTTTTAAAGCACAAGTATGACAAACACCCTCAAATATAGACATATACGGCAATATTATTATTTTTTATATTCTATTTATGATGAATGATTGATCATTATGTCTTGTTCACTCTGCAGGACTACTCATGGGAGGATCATGGTTTCTCTCTGGTGAACAGGTTGTACTCTGACATCGGTCACCTATTGGATGATAAATTCAGAACGGCATGTGATCTTACCTATTACAACATGGCCAGTCACGAGGGGGTGGACACCAGCATGCTGCGTAGAGCTCTCTTCAACTACGTCCACTGCATGTATGGGATACGGTACGTCCACAAACACAGACAACACTCATGAAACTCTGTTAATGAGAAATAATTAGCAGTCTCACATCATGAATCAAATAAAAGCTAAAAAGTGTTTGGAATGGAATATATTGTCTGTAATATTAAAAAAGGTGTTAAAAATCATGGTGGATAATTCTTTGTCACACAGCAAATGAAAAGTCATGCACATTGCATTCTGTGATACAGTATTCCACGCAGTGTGCTCTAGTGTTATTTTAGTATTATTTATATACTATCATTTACATACGTCAGTTATCTTGTATTTTCATCATTTTAATTTTAGTTCATTTTAGTAATTGTCATTTCCTTTTGTCATTTTTATTAGCTCTTAGGGTTTTCATTTCGATTTAGTTTTTATTTATTTTATTTCAATTTTAGTTTAGTAATTCTTCAGCTTAAACATATTCCATTTCAGTTAGTTGCAAAGGCAGCATTTCTAGTTTTTTACTTACTTATTTTAATATTTTTATATTATATTTTATGTTTTAGAATTTTATTTTCTATATTTCATTGAACAGAAACCATTTTTAACCGTTTTTTTTTAAACAATAACCTCAGTGGCATGCTCTCTTGTATACTTAAAATTGTCAGATTTTTATTTTAAAATTTTTTAATTTAAAATTTTAATTTGTCATCTGGGTGTTCCGTGAATACAGACACATACTGTTCACTGCAGAAATAGTAGTATGTGACTGTAATATTAATATAGCGTACAGTATGTATGCCCATAGCGCCCCCTAGTGTACTAGCACAGTACAACCAGGAGTACTGAAATCCAGTCTTTCCTGCCTAGTATTGAAAGATGAACATTCATACTGTGTGTGCAGATATGATGACTATGACTACGGTGAGGTGAATCAGTTGTTGGAGTGCAGCCTGAAGGTTTACATTAAAACAGTGACGTGTTATCCAGAGAGAACCACGCGCCGCATGTACGAGAGCTACTGGCACCAGTTCAGACACTCCGAAAAGGTGAGTCATATTATCATGTCAAATATATATTTATCTAATTTATTTAATTTTTAACATTTATTTATGATTTATAATTTAGAATTTTTTATTCCGTAAAGAGCCATTGAAACCCCAAACAACAAGTCAACAAAATACAGCATTGATTTTCCTCTAAATACACTGATATTCTCTTTCTCTTTCTTTCTTTTATCCAGGTTCATGTGAATTTGCTTCTAATGGAGGCTCGAATGCAGGCAGAGCTGCTCTATGCTCTGAGAGCCATCACCCATTATATGACCTGACCAATCAGACTTCGCCATTAGTATGACCTGACCAATTAGACTTCATCTTTTTGGTGACCTGACCAATCAAACTTCACCCACAATATATGGACATCATTATTACACCTAAATTCAACCAAAACATTTTTTTCCATCATGAAACAGGTCATAAACAATCGCTTTTGCATATAGTTTTGAATTCTTACAATTGTGTCCAAATTTGTGTATACTTTTTTTTAGAATGTTCAGGTTGATAACTAAATGAAGGACACTGAATACAGAGTATAATCCCAAATATCATAATGGGATCTAATGGCATGTTCAAATAAATAGTCAACAAGAATTGTAGGTGAGCAATCAGACAAATCCCTACATTAAAACAGACTCGAATCCTTGGACTTGCCCTGATCAATCAGACGACATCATGATTTGACAAATCACGTTAACGTGCAATATTTTCTCACTGAAATCTCACTTATACTGTAAGCTGAAATACTGGAGGACTGAGTTCACATTTTTGAAACAGGAAGTTGTCTTTTTTTCTTTTTTGCACATCTGAGAAGAACTGTATTTTGTAACAGAATACCGTTTTCCTTTTGTAATATCATCATAAATGACAATAACAGAATGTGAGACTCCTGTATGGAGAGAAAAAGTCTTTTCCGTTTTTTTTTTAAATCCCTGTGCCTTTTTTCTTTCATGTACTTGGTTTATTTCACAATGAATGTATTGTTTAGATTTTTTTGTCATTTGCTTTTTCAGATCAATTTGGTTTGGTTTAGTTGTTTACCTGGAAACTAAAGCTTTTGTAGCATTATTACTGTACTATCAGACCTTTACTATTTCCTTTGAGCCTCAGTGTTATACTTTAGATAGCAACATTAACTTTTAATATATGTTGCTGCAATAGCTCTACTAATCACATCTCATGACTTTATTTCTGTGTGAGTGCCTGTGTGAGAGCTTTAACATGTAGCTGAATGTCTGTCTGCGTAGGACAAAGTATTTGCACATCTGTTGCGCATCTTTTTCATTGGTGTGCCTCTGTGAAAGAAACCCATGCACAGGAGCACGAGAGAGTTCATGTGTGTGAGTGACTGCCTGTAGGGAGCATCTGGAAACTAACTACTTTTGATACTATTGATGTGATCATTACTGTCCATCAAACCATTTTTCAAAGGTTTATTTATATCGCTTTAAGAATCATTGCTTCATATTTGCACAACTCTAATCAAGGTGCAGCATCAGTGTCCTTTAAAAATAGATTAAGATTGTGTCTGAAATTAAACGTATAGTGAAAAGATAAGCTTTATAAAGCGTTGCCAGGTCCAGTCTCATGGACAGTGCCTTATTCATGTTTAGAAACGCAGGTTATGATTTCATTTAGTCGTATGTACACCAGAGATGGTTACAAATGTATCAATGGAGAAGGTAAGTCTGTCTTCAAAGTGCCTTTCTTAGTTGCAAGTGTTTCAAAGTGTATGCAGCAGTTTCAATGGCACGTTTTTTGAGTAATAGACATACGTGTCTGTTGCATTTCCTACTTGTGTTTATTCCGATCAAGGTGGTGCTATGAAGCTTTCATGTTCTCCACTCGTTATAAATTTATACATTTCCAAAATGCCCATCACAGACCTGTATGTTACAATAAAGTTTATAAACAAACTCAGTTTATGAGTGATGCTTTTTTGCATTTATTTATTTATTTTTTGGACAAAATATGCAGCAGGTGGAAAAAACTGAAATTCATATGTGGCAAGCTGACAAGCAAGTAACAGCAATGACCTTCTGTGTGACATGCTATATTTAATAGAAATATATACACTAATATTATACATTAACATTAATGTTATATTGCTACACCTTTTTTGACCTTCATTTTTTAGTATTATATCATTTTAACAGTAATAATAATAATAATAATAATAATGATGATGATGATATTTAAAGGTGATTAAAAATTGTGAACCTTTCTTTGTTTACATTTCAACCTATGTATAAAAATATGATATATAAATAAATTCTCAGTATTCCTGTTTGGGAGAGGGCTCTTGCGAGAGACCAGTCTGAGAGACTGATTGATGTTAATTAATGCTTTGTAGGGCTGTCAGTTCTCTTTGTTTGCTCTTGTGACTTTGTGCGTTTGATATGCGTCATATCAAATGTTTGTGATGCGGTTCCTGTGATTATTCTGTGGGTTCGATACATGTGTGATACTAAGCGCTGCTCCTGTTAAACCTCCCCTTTATCGCGAGTGAACGCTATGTGTGCTGGTTGGAGGGGTTGTGAGACAGGTAAGCAAGTCACGACCTACATTTCCATCACGTAGAGTTTTTTTTTTGTATAGACGCACTAGGCTTAGGAGATGGTCCTTATTATGTGTTTTGTTATGTTAGCGAGTATAGTTTAGTGATGGCGTCCTGTACGCTGAAAATGTTCTTTTCTGCATCTTTTGTTGGTAGCTAGTTTATTTTGGGTTAAAATTGAGTTAGTTGGGGTTTTGTTTTGAGTTTTTTTTTTTTGTTTAAGCACCTCTCTCTCGCTCCTTTTTCTCCACCAGAGTGTTTGTTGATTTACTAGTCGAGTTGTAAACATTGTAACTTTTTATTATCGGATTGCTTTATTGCACTTAAAAGAAAAGTAAACATTATCATTAATAAGTGGTTTGATGTCTTTTCCTTTTTTTTTTCTCTCTCTCTCTCTTTTGAAAACCCTTTACCATCTTAATACACACATGCTAAATTTTTTTGTGGCCTCCAATAATATTCCTAGACAAAAATAACATCTAATTAACGAGGGACATAACATATTTGGGGGCTCTTCAATTGTTTGTGTGTGTGTTCTTGTATGGTGTGGGAAAGTGCAATAGGGAGGAATTTTTGGTGCCTTGTGTGGAGTGTTAATATAGACAATGAGTAACTTTGATTTGCAATCATTTATTGCTGACCCAACTTGGGAAATTTTTGAGCAATGTAGAAAAGACGAGTTGTTACAGATAGTGGACCGCTATCGCATTCCTGTGGTGAGGCAATCTCTAAAGCGTGTTATTAAAAATGAAATCTTGAAGCACTTGTCCGAATTAAATGTGTCCTTATTCCCAGATGCGGATAGAGAAGAGGCTGGAACTTCGGCTGTGGAAGGGCGTTTGACTAGCCTGGGCAATTTGGAGGGGGCGACAGGTGGGAGTGCTGAGGTGGAGGCGTAAATGTAAGCATCAGCGAGGGCAAGTAAAACCTGCTAATTTTGTGAAGACTGTGTCCGAGACTGTTTTAGATAAAAGTGAGATTGATGCTGGGTTTAAACCATTTTTGATGAAAGGGTTAATCTCAATAAATAGTAAACCTGAGGAGCAGAAGGAGATACAAATCCTGAGGGATACAGGAGCTATCCAGTCGTTTGTAATCTCTGATGTACTCCCATTGTCAGAACAAACGTCTTGTGGATCAAGTGTATTAGTTCAAGGCATTGAAATGGGCGTGGTAAAGGTACCACTGCATCAGATACATTTACACTGTGACCTAGTTTCGGGTTTTGTTAAGGTGGGGGTACGTTCTTCCTTTCCTGTGAAAGGTGTTGCAGTTATTCTCGGAAATGATTTGGCGGGAGGTAAGGTGCCTGAAGTTGTGGATAAACCTGACTGTTTTATTCCTGCTGATGACATCTCTGATAATTTTCCCGATGTATTTGCTGCTAGCGTGGTTACTCGTGTTCAAAAACGCAGAATCGGAGACGGCATTGTGTTATCTGACTACTTTATGTCACCCGTTTTTATGGAGGAAACTCCTGAGTTAGATCGAAAGGATGCTGAAGAGGTAAGGCATGATAAACATTCTGTTGATGCTGTGGCTGAATTGTTACCTGAACCTATTTCTCATGAACGAATTAGACTTGCACAAAGAGAGGATGTGTTGTTAACAAAATGTTTTTCTGCTGCATCATTCAAAATCTGATAAAAGTAATCCAGTTGAATACGTGATCGAGAACGGGATGTTGCTTAGGACATGGCGTCCTAACACGGATGTTGAGGATGAGTGGGACATTGTTTGTCAGATTGTTTTGCCTACTCCCTACTGAAAACAAGTGTTGAGTTTGGCACATGATCACAAGTTATCAGGTCATTTGGGAGTGACGAAAACTTACAACCGCATTCTCAGACACTTATTCTGGCCTGGCTTGAAGAAAGATGTTTCTCAGTATTGCCGCACTTGTCATGAATGTCAGGTGATGGTTAAACCGAATCAAAAGTTTCCACCAGTCCCACTGATTCCGATTCCTGTTATTTGCGAACCGTTCGAACATGTCGTTTTGGATTGCGTGGGTCCTTTGCCTAAATCAAAGGCAGGTAATCAATTTTTGTTAACAATTATGTGTTCAGCGACACGTTTTCCAGAAGCCGTTCCATTGAGAAAAATTACTGCACCTATCATTGTTAAAGCTTTGCTCAATTTTCTCTACTTTTGGTTTGCCAAAAATCATGCAGACAGATCAGGGTATGAATTTTCTTTTGACAAGTTTTGAAAACTTTGGGTATCACACATCACACTTCGAGTGCATACCATCCTGAAAGTCAGATTATGATCGAGCGTTTCCACCAGACTTTGAAGTCGATGTTGAGAAAGTACTGTTTAAGCTCAGGTAAGGAATGGGACGAGGGAGTGCCCTTAGTATTGTTTGCAGTTCGTGAAGCGACTCAAGAATCTTTGGGGTTTAGCCCTGCAGATTTAGTATTTGGTCATACATTAAGAGGTCCGTTGAAGGTATTGAAAGATGGGATGCTGAATGACACAAAGACATCTGAAAACAATGTGCTGGATTATGTCAGCCGGTTTCGAGAACGATTGCATAATGCATGTTCATTTGCACAAAAATCATTGTCAGTTGCTCAAGAGGACATGACAGGACGCTGTGGTGCGTGAAATTCAACCTGGTGATGAGGTTTTAGTTCTGTTACTAGTACCTGGTTCGGTTCTGACTGCTTGTTTCTCAGGTCCGTACAAGGTATCAAAGAAACTGAGCGAGACTGATTTTGTGACACCTGACTGCAAACGAAAGTTTCGAGCATGTCATATTAATATGCTGAAGTTATATTGTTCTCGAAAAACATCGGAGGAACTTTCAAAAGAAAAAGAAAGGTCTGTTGTTGTTTCTACCGAAGTTTTAGCTGCGGCTGTTACTGCTGTGCCTGACTCTACTGCAGTGAATAGTGAGGTGTTGCTGCCATCCCTGGGTGAGTGTGATACTGATGGTGTTACATTTCGTAATGATTTATCAATGTGTGGAAGACTTTCGAATTCAGAAATTTTGAAATGTTTGCCAGAAAATCTTGGTAATTTGTCTGAATCACAGAAACAGGATGTTATGGAATTAATTCAAGAATTTCCCATGCTATTCAGTGATGTGCCGATGCAAACGCATGTATTACAACATGATATCCAAGTGACGTGATTCTGCAATTAAGCAACACGCTTACCGAGTGAAGAGATTTAAATGCTCTGTGATGAAGGGTGAGGTTGATTATTTGCTGAAGAATAACCTAGCTGAACCTAGTTATAGTCCATGGAGTTCTCCTTGCTTGCTCGTCCCAAAGCCTGACGGTACATATCGGTTTTGCACAGATTACCGAAAAGTAAATTCTGTGACTGTACCTGATAGCTATCCTCTCCCTAGGATAGAGGACTGTATTGATAACCCAGGTTCTGCTAAGTTTGTGACTAAATTAGATTTGCTGAAAGGGTATTGGCAAGTGCCACTGACTGCTCGTGCGGCGGAAATTTCAGCTTTCGTCACTTCGGATAATTTCCTACAGTACAGGGTTATGGCGTTTGGTCTACGAAACGCCCCAGCAACTTTCCAGCACCTTGTAAATATTGTATTGTCAGGAGTACAAAATTGTAATGCGTACCTGGATGACCTGGTGATCTATTCTTCTACTTGGTCTGAGCATTTTTCTGTTCTTTGGACAGTTTTTGAAAGGTTAGCTGATGCTTCACTGACAATTAATTTGGCTAAATGTGAATTTGGCAAAGCGGCGATCACCTATTTGGGTAAAGGAGTAGGTTAAGGTCAAGTCTGTCCTGTTAGTGCTAAAGTATCCGCTATTGTTGACTTTCCGATTCCAACGACTAGACGAGAGCTACATCGGTTTTTAGGAATGGCTGGTTACTACAGAAATTTCTGCCAAAATTTTTCTACTGTAGTATATCCTTTGACCAGCTTGTTAAGTCCAGCGAATGCTTTTGTTTGGACTGATGCCTGTCAGCATGCTTTTGATAGCATAAAGCTGTTGCTGACTAGTGTGCCTATTCTCGCTGCCCCTGATTTCACACGTTCGTTTAAATTGGAAGTTGACGCTAGTGCTGTCGGTATGGGGGGTGTTCTCATTCAAGAAGATGATGTTGGTTTTGAGCACTCCGTTTGCTACTTTTCTCGAAAATTCAATCGACATCAATGAAATTATTCTACTATTGAGAAGGAAGCTTGGTTTGATTTTGGCATTACAGTTTTTTGACGTTTATGTGGGTTCGTCCATTTTGCCTGTTACTGTGTACACTGACCACAATCCCCTGGTGTTTTTATCCAGAATGTACAATCACAATCAACATCTTATGCATTGGTCGTTGATTGTGCAGAATTATAACTTAATCATAAGGCATAAAAAAGGCTCAGAAAACATTGTTGCTGACACTTTATCGAGAGCTTAAAAGTTGAAAGTGAAAGTCGTGACGTATTGTCAAGTATGGTGACCCATACTCGAAATTGGTGCTCTGCATTTAACCCATCCAAGTGCACACACACAGCAGTGAGTAGTGAACAAACGCACACACACACACCCGGAGCAGTGGGCAGCCATTGCTCCAGCGCCCGGGGAGCAATTGGGGGTTCGGTGCCTTCCTCAAGGGCACCTCAGTCATGGTATCGAATGCTGTTCATTCACAATCCCCACCTTCAATTCCTGCCGGTGCGAGAATCGAACCGGCAACCTTCAGGTTACAAGCCCGACTCCCTAACCATTAGGCCACGACTTCCCCGGGAAGTTGCTTTGTGTTTCGTCTTAAGGGGGTGGGTGTTACGTACGCTGTGCTACGTAAGTTCGTTTCTGCATATGTTATTGCATATGTGTATTTTTGTGTGTACTCTCTTTTTTTCAGGTGTGAAATCTGATTGGAGAATCTGCTTGTCATTTGGCTGACGTATGGGATCGCGCCGCCAATCGCTGTTCATCGTGTAGTTTAACAGCTGTTCTAACTTCAATGGTGGGGAGTCTGGTTTGGGAGAGGACTCGCTCTGTGAGGACGGTTTTCTCTTGCGAGAGACCAGTCTGAGAGACTAATTGATGTTAATTAATGCTTTGTTGCTTTGCAGGGCTGTCAGTTCTCTTTGTTTGCTCTTGTGACTTTGTGCGTTTGATATATGCGTCATCAGGGACGTGCACAGACATTTTGAGGGGCAGGGGCTCAAGTGGAGAAAAGGGCACTTCTCATATTTATTTAATTTTTTTTCTAAACAAAACGTTAAATATATTAGGGGTGTGCGATATTGACAAAATATCAATATTTTCTGGGATTTTATCGATAACGATAGATAATATTTTGCTGAGTGTGTTATTGTGTTGATATTTTAAGGAATACCGTGGACAGCTGACTCCTAAAGTTTTTGATATTCTGCATATTCTGTGGTGATCAGTTCACAGCAGTGATAGAAATGAATCTTTTCCAATAAGTTTAAATTGATTTTTTTTTTTTTTTTTTTTTTTACCTTTTATGGGCATTTTTACCTTTATAAAGCCTTGCATGATTGTGCATCATAATTTCAGTCAAATTCTTAAATTGAATCAGTCAATTAGAATAAGTCATTTAAGCTGTTACCAAGCAAATGAAATCAGTATTGACAAAATTAATCTTTGCAATGCAGAGAAAACACAGAAGTTGCATTAGAAGTGGCATTTAGATGCACTTACACACTGTTTAATGCAGGACATGAATGCATTTAACCTGCAGTTACAAATGCATTAATACTGTTTTGATATTTTAAACAAAACGTTGAATACTGATATCTGAAATTTAAAAAAAAAAAAAAAAATTATATATATATATAAGAAAAGATACTTTCAATGTGAAATTAAAAATGCCAGTAGGTGGCAGCAAGTCACTGTTAGTAAGTGAGTCATTGCAACTGAACCGAATCATTTAAACGGTTGATTCATTCAGGAACAAAACAGCTGTTGCTCAGAGACGCAAATTGAAATTATATTTGTTGGCGAAATAGAGCAAAAACCGTCAATATTGTGTCTAAAACGTAAGTGTGTTAATATAAAATTCTTGTTTATTGAACTGCTGTATAAAATCAATATCACATTTGTAATCATGTTGCTTTTTGGTGGAAAAAAATCGTCAGTCTTCGCGTGATACCGATTAACTATATGAAATCATATAAATATATACATTTCTGCCCCCATATCTTGAATTTTGTGATCATTCTTAATCTGAATGCATTTTAATAAACTGAATCATGCAGTGAAAGAACGCACACTGGTCTAACCTACTAGACTTCCTATTGCCTTAGCTATAAACTTCAGCTAACTTACATAGTAGCTCTCTCATGAGTCATATGTTAGCAAAACAAATTAACTATATTTGCCTTTTGTTTTTTGGATAATTAGCTGTAAATTCGAGCCACAGGTAGCTTAGTCTTTTGTTTATCACCACTCACCTCCACAGTAAGGCAAACACACCTGGAGAGGGAGGAAGGGCTTCACTTCTGCGGGACTCTGCCTGTCTGTGATGTGCCTGTGACGATCAATGGGCCTCATTTATCAATCTAACGTAGAAATGAGCGCAGATCCGTGCGCACAAATCAACTTACGACAGAGTTCACGTGTGATTCATGAAACATTTGTATGCTGCCAATCTCATCGTACGAATGATCGTATGTTGATAAATGTGGCGGCTGAAAACAATCGTCATTTGAATATCACGCCCCTAAAAACACCCCGGTTTAGAAGCCCCGCCCCTAGAGTTTACGACAAGGAGAAACAAAACCCGGCCAAAAAGAGGAAGTAATCTCATCAAAGAGAAATTGATCTTACTGCAAAAACACCCGTTACCCTTGTAACTGCATAGAATTTCATTATGTATATTAAATACCGGTAAATATAAGGAAACATTTACAAACATAAACATTATTTAGCCTATTTAGTTCCTTTCAGTCCACAACAAATCCTTTACTTTTAACGATATTACAGAACAAGAATGACAAAAATAAGCAGCTATAAAATTATATTAAACTATAATGTAAAAAAAAAAAAAAAAAAAAAAAAAAAAAAAACACTATAAGCTGGCATTTATTATAAACAGCACACAAACGTCAAGCAAAGCTGAAACGGCATTGTGCTCACGAGCCTCTCAAGAATCCAAATGTTTCCATTTTTAATATTTGTATTATTTGGTTGTTAAACTATTATTATATATGGCTTTATACTTCACCCATGTTCGTGTAAAATCCTTCACATGCGTAAAAATGTTTGTTTGGGCACTGCACGCTGATTTCACTGTGGACCTTTTAAAATAAACAGTGTAACTTTTATATTTGGTTGACTGCATTTTAGTTTAATGATGAATAGCTGAAATGTCAAGCAACTCTAGAACTAAAGTTGTTAGTGTGTGCGTGAGGCGCCAGCGCGATCCGATGAATAAAATCAAATAAAGATATAAAGAACAGAAATAAAATGCATTAAGAGTGTCACAAAAACGAGTGCAGCCTATACTTGTTGCATAGTTTTTTCCCCTTTTGTTTTATAATAGGCTATTATATTATAGCCTATTATATATTTGTGTGGTCCTATTTATTTTATTCCTTTTTATAGACTTAATTTCTGTTTTTCTCCGTTCACAGAAGTGCTGCAGGTGCATGATGTGACGACTGAATCCTCATAGTCTGTTGTTTACGCTGCATATGAAGCTAAAGCCCTGTATAAAACAAACAACAACAACAAAGACATTCTGATCTTACTGGTTAACGATTGACTAATGAGATAAGGACACTATTATATATCAGTGATCGGAACTCGACAGAGCCTCAACATTTCCTTACCCGACCTGATATTTTGATTTTTTGATTTTTATTTGTTTGACAGGGAAAGCTGTGCGCAAACAGAAACACACACGCACACATATATACATATATTAATTTGTTAAAAAAAAAAAAAAAAAAAAAACTCCCCAGAAAAAAAGATAAAGATAGAAGAAAAGAAGATAAAGGGCTCAAGCCCCCTTTTATGTCTATGTGTGCACGTGCCTGTGCGTCATATCAAATGTTTGTGATGCGGTTCCTGTGATTATTCTGTGGGTTCGATACATGTGTGATACTAAGCGCTGCTCCTGTTAAACCTCCCCTTTATCGCGAGTGAACGCTGTGTGTGCTGGTTGGAGGGGTTGTGAGACAGGTAATACCGTCACGACCTACATTTCCATCACGTAGAGTTTTTTTTTTTTTTGTATAGACGCACTAGGCTTAGGAGATGGTGCTTATTATGTGTTTTGTTATGTTAGCGAGTATAGTTTAGTGATGGCGTCCTGTACGCTGAAGATGTTCTTTTCTGCATCTTTTGTTTGTAGCTAGTTTATTTTGGGTTAAATTGAGTTAGTTGGGGTTTTGTTTTGAGTTTTTTTTTGTTTAAGCATCTCTCTCTCGCTCCTTTCTCTCCACCAGAGTGTTTGTTGATGTACTAGTCGAGTTGTAAACATTGTAACTTTTTATTATTGGATTATATAAGAAAAATTAAAAAGTGGTGACTAGTTATATCCCCTAAAATTTTTTACAGATTCATCTAAATTTCAACATGTATGTTAAAGAGAAAATCAAGAAATTTAGTTTACACATTGGACAAGAATAACTTGACAGAATTTATTATCTCTATTTCCTCATTAGCGCATTCAACAAATCACTCCAAACAAATTTTCATGTTATTCCTTGATAATAACTGATAATAATGACCATGTTGGTCAAAGACTATTGATATGCAGCACACAAGAAATTCATAAAAATGTATCCAAGCCGTGGCTAATATTAGACCTTCAACAGGCCCATATTTAGCAATAATATTTCACAACGTTTGCCATTTTATATACATGCAGCCATCTCATTGTGCTCTTAAGCATTTGATTAGGATTGTTCAGACAGCAGGTTTGGCATGGTGATGTCCGGCAGCAGATGACAGCTCGTAATGATGTCGATCTTCTCAGACACTGACTTCAGGTCCTCTAGAATGAGTCTAATGCTGTGGGACGCGTTGATGATGCCTGTCTGAGAGTTGTTGAGATGAGCGGTGGCCTGTCTTATGTCCCGTGCAGCGTTCTGATACACCTGCTTCAGGCTTTGATTGACATCCATGCACAACCGCGCATTGCTCTCCTGCAGTTTCTGCTGGAGTAACGTGTTAAACCTACCTGAGTCAGGTCTGGATACAGGCGACAAACTGTTCTCCTGTCCGGTCGCAGTCGCAGGTGTGTTTCTGATCACGATGAGAGGAGGCAGGTCTTTGCGGAGCATCTGTTGATGGCTTTCAGAGGCTAGTCTGCGAGCTCTCTCCTCCTCATCCTCGCTGTCCGTCTCGGACGCCTCTCCTGCCACCTTCATCCCTGATGATGATGATGATGATGAAGCATGGACAGGAGGGGCAGAGGTGATGTACACTTCATCATCCGAGTCAGTTTCAGATGCTTCTCCCTGCACCACGATCTGGAATTTGTTGCTTGCCATGATTGCACACCTGGAAGATGCATTTAAATCAGTTTATTACTTAAAAAGTTTAACAAAAAGTACTTTACCACGGTATAGTGATGATGCCAGACGGTACTACCATCGTATTTTGATGTATACCATTATGATAAATTGTACTATTTTCATCACATTTACACAGGTACTTCAAGGAATATCATAGTACTACCTTGGTAAATACCCATAAAAGTTATTTATGAGTTAATACACGACGTATTTACATTTTGTGGTAACATTATCATACTATTTTAACACTTTTTAGTTAAATTATGATAATATTGTTTGACGCGTCTAGTTTGACACTAATTTTGCACAGTAGCTGCATTAATAAAGCAATTAAAGTCAAATGTGTGCATTTTTTCTAACCTGCTGGTGTTTGGGTCCACAAACCAAGTGTCATAGGATTTGTCACGAGAAGCCTGTTTGAAACAGGAAGCATCAGAAATACGTAAGAATTCAAAATAAAAGTCCGACCGAATCGGAAGCCTGTAAGAATTTGAAATAAAAGTCCCAAAGAATTAATACGAATAAAAAAATGAATAAATTAAAGTAAAAGTGTTGCAACCTCCCCCACTCCAAAATAAGAAGATAAATTGCCACAGTTATACTAGTAAAGAGAGATACAACTGAAGTAAACGTTTGTCAAAGCAAAGCAGTGAATCTTAAACACAAATTAATTAATGACAGAAACAATGCATAGAATTAGATTAATAAATAATGTCTGATTATCTAGCGAATAACAATATTGCTCTGAATAAAGGTGTGATCAGAATAATCTAAGCAGAACTTTGCTCACTGGTTGCTCATTTACAGAATATACACACACAGAGACTCTCGCCCTCAGTCAGTGGAGATTATCTCAAGACAGCAGCAGTACTTCCATGAAAACAGATCTCACACACCTGCACAGGTAAATAGTGCATGCAAAAATAGTGCTCTTTTGACAATAACATAAAGATTATAGTATTATAGTGTTCAGTCTGATAAATTTACAGTATTTACATACAATTTAAGGAAACACTGGGTCCATGAAGATGGAGACTCTGAAGCGTTGGATGAGGGACTGGAAGTATCCCACCTCTCTGTTATGTATCTATGGGTTCTTCAACTCAGTAAAGCCTTTAGAACCATTTCTCATCCCATTCCTAACTGGACCAGACAAGAACCTAACCATGGAGCAGGTATGGTGACCATTTAAAAAGCTTAATTATTAACATAATGTTTTTTGATTTTATCTAACACATCATGACTTGTAGAAATCAATGTCATATAATCTGAGCAGATCTTAAAGAGAAAGTGCACCCAAAAATGACAATTCTGTCATCATTTACTCCTGGTTATGTTCCAAACCTGTAGAATTTTAATACAAAATATATGTGTATATATTAGTGCTGTTAATCGATTAAAAAATTTAATCGCGTTAATCACAGTCATGGACTGTGATTAATCATGATTAATCACAAATATAAAATACTAGGATTTACATGTAAATGTGTTGAAATGAAATGCGGAAATGTTTTGTTGTATTTATTTAGAAATATTTTTGAAAATAGTTGGGTAAATATATACTGGGATTGAAGCGATGTGGCTTAGTAAACGTTTTATTGCCAGTATAAAGGCTGATAATGGCTGAATAAAAACAAAAGAATAATGATAAAATAATAATAAGGATTATGTCTCATACCTGGCGGAGGTGTGAAAGGTTCTGTTTCCTTAAACTAGTTTGTCATGCATTTCTTTATTTCAACACATTTACAGGTAAATCCTAGTATTTTAAATTTACGATTAATCACAGTCCAGGACTGTGATTAACGCGATTAAATTTTTTAATCGATTGACAGCACTAATATATATATATATATATATATATATATATATATATATATATATATATATATATATATATATACACACACACAGGTGCTGGTCATATAATTAGAATATCATCAAAAAGTTGATTTATTTCACTAATTTCATTCAAAAAGTGAAACTTGTATATTATATTCATTCATTACACACAGACTGATATATTTCAAATGTTTATTTCTTTTAATTTTGATGATTATAACTGACAACTAAGGAAAATCCCAAATTCAATATCTCAGAAAATTAGAATATTACTTAAGACCAATACAAAGAAAGGATTTTTAGAAATCTAGGCGAACTGAAAAGTATGAACATGAAAAGTATGAGCATGTACAGCACTCAATACTTAGTTGGGGCTCCTTTTGCCTGAATTACTGCAGCAATGCGGCGTGGCATGGAGTCGATCAGTCTGTGGCACTGCTCAGGTGTTATGAGAGCCCAGGTTGCTCTGATAGTGGCCTTCAGCTCTTCTGCATTGTTGGGTCTGGCATATCGCATCTTCCTCTTCACAATACCCCATAGATTTTCTGTGGGGTTAAGGTCAGGCGAGTTTGCTGGCCAATTAAGAACAGGGATACCATAGTCCTTAAACCAGATACAGGTTGCTTTTGTGCCAAGTCCTGTTGGAAAATGAAATCTGCATCTCCATAAAGTTGGTCAGCAGCAGGAAGCATGAAGTGCTCTAAAACTTCCTGGTATACGGCTGCGTTGACCTTGGACCTCAGAAAACACAGTGGACCAACACCAGCAGATGACATGGCACCCCAAACCATCACTGACTGTGGAAACTTTACACTGGACCTCAAGCAAAGTGGATTGTGTGCCTCTCCTCTCTTCCTCCAGACTCTGAGACCCTGATTTCCAAAGGAAATGCAAAATTTACTTTCATCAGAGAACATAACTTTGGACCACTCAGCAGCAGTCCAGTCCTTTTTGTCTTTAGCCCAGGCGAGACGCTTCTGACGCTGTCTGTTGTTCAAGAGTGGCTTGACACAAGGAATGCAACAGCTGAAACCCATGTCTTGCATACGTCTGTGCGTAGTGGTTCTTGAAGCACTGACTCCAGTTGCAGTCCACTCTTTGTGAATCTCCCCCACATTTTTGAATGGGTTTTGTTTCACAATCCTCTCCAGGGTGCGGTTATCCCTATTGCTTGTACACTTTTTTCTACCACATCTTTTCCTTCCCTTCGCCTCTCTATTAATGTGCTTGGACACAGAGCTCTGTGAACAGCCAGCCTCTTTTGCAATGACCTTTTGTGTCTTGCCCTTCTTGTGCAACGTGTCAATGGTTGTCTTTTGGACAACTGTCAAGTCAGCAGTCTTCCCCATGATTGTGTAGCCCACAGAACTAGACTGAGAGACCATTTAAAGGCCTTTGCAGGTGTTTTGAGTTAATTAGCTGATTAGAGTGTGGCACCAGGTGTCTTCAATATTGAACCTTTTCACAATATTCTAATTTTCTGAGATACTGAATTTGGGATTTTCCTTAGTTGTCGGTTATAATCATCAAAATTAAAAGAAATAAACATTTGAAATATATCAGTCTGTGTGTAATGAATGAATATAATATACAAGTTTCACTTTTTGAATGGAATTAACGAAATAAATCAACTTTTTGATGATATTCTAATTATATGACCAGCACAGTGTATATATATATATATATATATATATATATATATATATATATATATATATTTTTTTTTTTTTTTTTAATGTCTTTTAAAGGTGTTTTTTTGTCTACGATAAAAGGTCAGTGGGGTCTTTTGGTGGTTTTAACTCACTGACTTTAATTGTATGGACAAAAACAGTTAAAAAAATCATTTTAAAATATCTTTTGTGTTCTACAGAAGAAAGTCATACAGATATAGAATGAGGGTGAGTAAATGATGACAGAATTGTCATTTTTAGGTGCTCTATCCCTTTAATTCTCTGTAAATTCATAACAGAGAAAGCATAACATTTTATAGCTGTCAGTTATTGTGATACTGTGAGTTTGATTTGTGCAATAAAAATATGATACTGTTATAAAATATGCAGTGGATAGATAATATTTAAACATCTATATATATATTTGGCAAGTTGACATGACATTTTAAATAGTAACAGCAATGTGGCATGCTATAATTAATCTAAAATTATTATACTTTTATTTTACATATTGTATATATTATTAGTTATTTTTATAATATTATTATTTTAATATTATTGTTTATACAATATGTATATATTTTTCTCGTTCTTTACTAATTGAACTAATTCATTATAGGCTACATGTAGTTTTTTGCATAAATCAGTTACGATGATTCTGCATGAGTTATATTTGTGCAATAAAAAACAAAATAGCTATACTGCTGTGAAATATTCAGTGAAATAATATATTAAAAAAATCTGTATTTGGCAAGTTGCCATGACATGTCAATTTGTTACAGCAGTGTGATAAGCTATATTTAATCTAAAAATATTATAATTATTTTTTAGTAATTTTTTTTTTTTTTTGTAATTATGCTAAGTAATTACAGGCTACAGTTTTTTGCATTAATAATAGCTGTTTTTTCCCCCCAAGATAACCAATCAGATATTCCCGGTGTGGACGTACTCATACCTGGTAGTGCTGGTTCCTGTCTTCCTCCTCACCGATTGGCTACGTTACAAACCTGTGGTGGTCATCCAGTGTTTGGTCCTGTTCTCCACCACGGCAATGTTGCGGTGGTGTAATGGTGTCCCAGAGATGCAGGCCATGCAGTTTACATACGGAGTGGTGACGTCATGTGACGTTGCTTACTTCACGTACCTCTACAGCGTGGTGGAGCTGAAGCACTACCTGAAAGCCACCTCGTACTGCAGGACCGCCCAGCTGCTGGGCTACACCGTTGGTTCAGTGTTGGGCCAGATCCTAGTCTCTTTTGATCTGATGTCCTATAACAACATACTAGTGTTTACACTGGTTCTCACCGGTATTGCTTTGATCGCCTCCATTCTTCTCCCAATGCCCAAAATAAGTATGTTCTTCCACCAAATGCGGAGTGCTAGTGGAGAGACTGATGGTGAAGGGCAGGTTGGGAACAAGGAGGATCTTCAGAGCAATGGCCAAAAAGATGATGTAGAGTTGGATGGACCCAAACGGCAGCAGCAAATACCAGAAGGTTCCAGTGAATGTGATAATAGAAGTGCAAAAAGTTCCAAGACAGGTAGTACTGATGAGTCGAATTTGTCATATTAGTAAAATCACATGAGTGCTGCAGGAATGAGTCCTAAACCAACTGAAATAAATGCCATTTCTAGCTCTATTGTCCCAAAGTCAACGGGTTTTGTTAAATGACTGAAATAAGGTCTGTGGTTAACACAGGATATTTTTAGGTTTTATTCTATGCCATAAAACACATCATCAAAGCCCTATTTGTGATGTCAAAAAGGTGGTTTCTAACAAGATGCACATCTACTCATTCTGCTTTTAGTCTCTCCAAGACTTTAAAACATTAAACCCACAGGAAATCCCAGAGTGAATTCATCGATTATGAGAAAAGTTCAGTGTTTAAGTGGTCTAAATGATTGAAGAAGTCTCCCGTTTTACTGGAATATCGAGACATTTTGGTTAAAAATTACAAGGTCAAGTTAAAAAAATCTGTAAATAGTTCTGTAAATAAAAGATTAAATTCTCTTATAGGAAGCTGATTCCATGAGCATCATAACTAACAAATATTATCATAAATTAAATTAAATATTAACCAGCTGAATCCAGAAAATCTACTTGGAATTCAATTCTGTTGGCTTAATAATATCCCAGGTGGCTGTGGTGATGTTCTGCTCCGGTTGTGGAGGGATTTCCTGCAGTGTTTCTCCTCACGTACACTGCTGATCTGGTCAGCGTGGTGGGCATTGGCTACCTGTGGCTACAACCAGACGGTGAACTATGTCCAGTCGCTGTGGGAGTATGTGGAGCCGTCGAATAACTTCACGGTCTACAATGGAGGAGTGGAGGCCCTCTCAAACCTGTTTGGTGAGTAGACGGGACACTTACTTATTTTGAACTAGAAAATATGCCTGATATAGACCGTAGTCAGGGTAGAACCATATTAAATATTTGACAGGAATGGAAATGAGGCTTTGAGGGATCGAAGCACAGTGGATTCAATGGTAATTTTAACATCATACCGATCAGCTAAACTCTTTGGAAAAAAAGTTTTGAAAGTTTGATTGAGGACAGTGCGTACCACTGTAAAAATTAAGTCTATAAGTCTATTAATCACAGCCTTGTTTTCATCCGTGTTAAAATCAATATGGCATTCAACCTGACTATAAACTCCATTGTTGCAGCGAAAATCAAACACTTCTCTACTATTTAGTATGCGAAAAACAGTAGGCCAAAAGAGTAGGTCTAGGGCCAGATTTAATAAACAAGGAAAATTAGCATTAGAGCCCAATTCCATAAAAGCGCCGATGGGAGGGGAAATTCTGCATGTGATTTACTGACAATGCGCACATTAAAAAATAGAAACGCAGCCAGATAATTCCCATAATGACCAGCGCAATCTACAAAGAGCAGCGCAAATTAGCGCCTGCTTTAAGACATGCTTTTTTTGGCGTGAAATAGTGGTCCAAATACCAGTAATTTGATGAGAGCAAATGTTAGTAAATCACGTTGTGTGATTCATTTTAATACTCTCCTCCCATAAATTTTAAATCTGAAAGGGAAACTCCTACAAATGCATATTCAATAAGGTCAGGCGCAAAAATAACTGTCCATGACTTTTCAGCGCTAATTCTTCTCTGCGCATCTTTAGTAAATCCTGACAGTACTATTTTAACGCCAAAAGACCTGTTAAATCTGAGCTATAAATCTGGCTCTTAGTTTGTCCAACTACACAGTAGGCGAAAAGAACACGCGTGACCTAGGTCTACTACATCTAGTGAGGTTCTGAAGTGTGCATTTGATGGAAATTTTACTATCCCATGAGGCCGTGGGAGAGGATTTGTGATTGGCAGTGAAGAGACACAACTGTAGGTCACATGACCATATCAACATGGCGGATGTAGTAGTATGTCCAAATTTCATTCATAATACCCATATTCATACTATATAGAACATACTTTTTGATCAAACATATAAAGTAGCTTGCTTCAGTACTGAAGGGGATGATATTCTGGCAATGGCAATTTACATTTTTGAAAATTCAAAGTCAAATATATTCACAAAACAAATGTGTTTAAAGGCCTTATCTACGGTGGCCCGATATTACACAACACAATGAAATTTCCACAACACAATGCATAGGACTAATTTTGTTTTGTTGTGATAATTTTGCTATGTTGTTTTGTTTACATTGTGTTGTGCTAATTTCGTTGTGTTGCGGCTTAATTTCGTTGTGTTGCAGCTTGTTTCCATTGTGTTGTGCTAATTTCGTTGTGTTGCGGCTTAATTTAGTCCTGTTGTGACTTGTTTCCATTGTGTTGCGGCTTGTTTCCATTGTGTTGTGGTAATTTCGTTGTGTTGCGGCTTAATTTCGTCCTGTTGTGACTTGTTTCCATTGTGTTGCGGCTTGTTTCCATTGTGTTGTGCTAATTTCGTTGTGTTGCGCCTTAATTTCGTTGTGTTGCGGTTTGTTTCCATTGTGTTGTGCTAATTTCGTTGTGTTGCAGCTTGTTTCCATTGTGTTGTGCTAATTTCGTTGTGTTGCGCCTTAATTTCGTTGTGTTGCGGTTTGTTTCCATTGTGTTGTGACTTGTTTCCGTTGTGTTGCGGCTTGTTTCCATTGTGTTGTGCTAATTTCGTTGTGTTGCGGCTTAATTTCGTTGTGTTGCGGCTTGTTTCCATTGTGTTGTGCTAAATTCATTGTGTTGCGGCTTAATTTCGTCCTGTTGTGACTTGTTTCCGTTGTGTTGCGGCTTGTTTCCATTGGGTTGTGCTAATTTCGTTGTGTTGCGGCTTGTTTCCATTGGGTTGTGCTAATTTCGTTGTGTTGCGGCTTGTTTCTATTGTGTTGTTGCTAATTTCATTGTGTTGCGGCTTGTTTCCATTGTGTTGCGCTAAATTTGTTGTGTTGCGGCTTAATTTCGTCCTGTTGTGACTTGTTTCCGTTGCGTTGCTGCTTGTTTCCATTGTGTTGTACTAATTTCATTGTGTTGCGGCTTAATTTCGTTGTGTTGCGGCTTGTTTCCATTGTGTTGTGCTAAATTCGTTGTGTTGCGGCTTGTTTCCATTGTGTTGTTGCTAATGTCGTTGTGTTGCGGCTTGTTTCCATTGTGTTGCGCTAAATTCGTTGTGTTGCGGCTTAATTTCGTTGTGTTGCGGCTTGTTTCCATTGTGTTGTGCTAAATTCGTTGTGTTGCGGCTTGTTTCCATTGTGTTGTGCTAATTTCGTTGTGTTGCGGCTTAATTTCGTTGTGTTGCGGCTTGTTTCCATTGTGTTGTGCTAAATTCATTGTGTTGCGGCTTAATTTCGTCCTGTTGTGACTTGTTTCCGTTGTGTTGCGGCTTGTTTCCATTGGGTTGTGCTAATTTCGTTGCGTTGCGGCTTGTTTCCATTGGGTTGTGCTAATTTCGTTGTGTTGCGGCTTGTTTCCATTGTGTTGTTGCTAATTTCGTTGTGTTGCGGCTTGTTTCCATTGTGTTGCGCTAAATTTGTTGTGTTGCGGCTTAATTTCGTCCTGTTGTGACTTGTTTCCGTTGCGTTGCTGCTTGTTTCCATTGTGTTGTACTAATTTCATTGTGTTGCGGCTTAATTTCGTTGTGTTGCGGCTTGTTTCCATTGTGTTGTGCTAAATTCGTTGTGTTGCGGCTTGTTTCCATTGTGTTGTTGCTAATTTCGTTGTGTTGCGGCTTGTTTCCATTGTGTTGCGCTAAATTCGTTGTGTTGCGGCTTAATTTCGTCCTGTTGTGACTTGTTTCCGTTGCGGCTTGTTTCCATTGTGTTGTGCTAATTTCGTTGTGTTGCGGCTTAATTTCGTTGTGTTGCGGCTTGTTTCCATTGTGTTGTGCTAATTTCGTTGTGTTGCGGCTTAATTTCGTTGTGTTGAGGCTTGTTTCCATTGTGTTGTGCTAATTTCGTTGTGTTGCGGCTTAATTTCGTCCTGTTGTGACTCGTTTCCATTGTGTTGCGGCTTGTTTCCATTGTGTTGTGCTAATTTCGTTGTGTTGCGGCTTAATTTCGTTGTGTTGTGACTTGTTTCCCTTGTGATGTCGTTGTGTGGTGCACTACTAGGCCACCACAAGCTACCGTTCACATCAAGAACGATAAATACAAAAATAACTATAGAGTCGGACGAAAACATTGTTTATTATAAGCACACGCTGCAGTTGTGTCGTCTGCCACTTTAAATGCTCGAGCTTGTTAAAGCAGGATGGATTCTGATTACTGTCAGAAAAAAAGCGATTCCAATGATATCGTTCCTCTGTGCCGTTATCGTTATAATTGTAATGTGGACTGTTCTTTTAAATTCATATATTTATCGTTATAGTTATCGTCCTTGATGTGAACGGGCCTTCAGACTGATTTTAAAGTGTTTTTTACCGTTCATCACTGCACCGCAGGGGCCGCGGCGGCGTACGGTATCGGTTTCTCCTCCGCAGACTGGTCTCGCTGGGGCGAGGTGGCTCTGGGCGCGCTCTCGGCTCTGGAGGCCGGCGCTCTCTTCGCAATGGTCTTCAGCGCCAACATCTGGGTCTGCTACTGCGGCTACATCGTCTTTAAGAGCTTGTACATGCTGCTCATCACTATTGCCATGTAAGTCCTGTTCAACATACGTGACTTAATATAAACACCTGCTCAGATTATGTTTATTAATAATTAAGTTAAATGTTATCATGGACTGAATTTTACTGAATATAACCTATACCCACTCCTTATCTTATCTGACCCCTTGCTGTTTCACCATAATTTGTGCAATGGTGAAGAGTTTGGACCTGTAATGCTGACAGACAAATTCCAGGTCCATTTGTTTTAAGTGCAAGCTGACAATGCAAAGTTTATATACAGTAGATGCAACAAATAAATCATGTACAGATTGCAAAGGTTAAGAGGGCAGAAAAGTATTTTTGTTGTTTCAAATAAAAAAAAATAAAAAACCATTAACTGAAATAAAATTGTTTCAGCTAGTTGCCAAGGGAATATTATACATTTTCTCATTTAAACCTAAAACTAATGTATGTGTGTGTGTGTGTGTGTGTGTATATATATATATATATATATATATATATATATAGAAAAAAGTAATTTTCAATACTTTCCCTGGCCTGGAAATTACAATTACAAAAATTTCCTAATAATTTTACATATTTTCATACATTAATGAATTTCCATAACTTTTTCCAGTCGCTGATCATTACAGATTAAGGATTTTAAGTAGTTATTTAAAGAGATTTGCACTAAATGACTAGCCAATGACATCTTTTAGAGCTGAGCACAACTAGAAAAATGTAATTCATAAAAATATCTATAATACAATAACTTTTCCAGGCCCGGAAATCACAATTTCCTGACATTTAATAAAGCAACAGCAAGAAAAATACATCTACACTAATATCATCTCTCTATTTAGTCAATGAATGCATTAGTACATCCATGTCCTTTTTTCATAGGTTCCAGATAGCAGCTGGGTTGAACGTGGAGCGTTACGCGCTTGTGTTCGGAGCCAACACCTTCTGTGCGCTGGTCCTCCAGACAATCATCACCTCAGTGGTGGTGGATAGCGGCGGGCTTGGGGTAGATATTGTCACACAGGTGAGGTTACCTGACACCTTCCACATAGGTCAAAATTATTTTTCTGTGATCAGCAATACACAGATGCTTTGATCCAGAACATGTATTTAGACTGTTCTTGTGTTACTTGTCTTCCAGTTTATCATCTACGGGGCATATTTTTCTATTATTGCACTCATTTTCTTCATAAGTGGTTTGTATACCACAATGTGCAAAAAACCTGAGACGGAAATGCTGAGAGAGAATCCAAAAGAAACGTTCAAGGCAGAAAATGATGCACAAATCATCACTGGAACAAAGTTCTGAGCACAAGGAACAGGAAGTGCAGGAAGTTTAAGCCACCACACTTGATTTAGGTAAAATTAATTTTAATATATATTGTGTATATACAAACATTAACTTAGATTTCTGTAACATAAGTGGTCTTGAGTCAGAGTCTCATGAGTAGTTGAGGAGTTGACATCCAAAAAGAGTTTTGTAGTTTAAACTCCTTGTAACGGAAAAACAATGTTTTTGCCTCGTTCCCTGAACTCCAAAAGCACAAAAAGGCGACACTATGTTGTCAAAAAGGGATTCCACATTCTTGCTCAATGTTATTCACAGCATGGCGGACGTCAACGCCGTATATGCAGCATGTGTGTGTACGAGTGTGAATGTGTGTTAAAGATACAAATACTGATATGCACAAAGACCTAAAATTGAGCAATTTCTATGAAAGAATTATATACAGAATTGCAGCATTAACATGAACGGGAGGTTTACAATAACTTAGTAATCCACCACGTCATGCAGATGATTTCCAGGTCAGGCCAGTTCACAGGAATGACAAAAGCAGCACAGTAAAAAAAAAAGCTCCTTTTCTCCAAACAACCCTGCAACATGTTTTGTTTTCTGTCGCTATGGATGTGCCATGTATATATTCCTTTGCTGTTTTTTTTTTTTTCAGTCCTCTGCTTTTAAAATACAATAAAAAAATTCTTTAAGAAATTGATGTTTTTTTAAAGCTACTTGAGAAACAAAACAGTGCAAGAGGTGTGAACGAGTCGCAGGTCGTCCACCGGAGGAGCGGAGGATAAAGGCTTGCTATAAGAAAGGGTTTGTGGATGAGCCTCCTGCAGGAAACTGTGCTGCTGGTGCCCCCGCCTGCAAGAGAAAAGAAAAAAGATAAATGTGATGACAAGAAGAAACAGAAACCCTACAGATTTAGTGTCAAAATAAAATTATTTTATAAATAAATAAAAGAAAAAAAATAGAATATATTAATTACTTATATATATATATATATATATATATATATATATTTGTTTATTTATTAAGATTTAACTTTATTCTTTTATAAAGTAAATGAATAAAAATAAGAGATTCAAATTAACATTTGGAATAAAATGAACTTTACAAATGATGTAACTATATAAATGATTAATTTCAACATAAAAAATAAATAAGAATTTCAAATAAACATTTGGAATAAAATGTAGTCTTTCATAATATGTAATTAAATTTATGATACATACATACATACATACATACATACATACATACATACATAAATAAATAAATACATTGAAGTCATTCAAAAATATGTCATTTAACACACCAGGAAGGGATTGTTGGTTATTCCAGGCGGTGTCATGTTCTGTCCAAACGGAGTGACTTTACCCTGACCAAATGCAGCAAAACCTCCTAATGAAAGAGACAAATATGTGAATACAAAAAATCAAAACATGTGACCATGTAAAACATCCTTTTTCACTGAAGTACAGCTGAAGCATTCTACAAAAAGCTATATGACATTGGAATGAATTGTAAACCATTATTATAATGGCATTAAAATCACTGCAACAAGTCTTCCTCAGTGCCTACCGTTGGGTTGTTGGGGATACGCGTGCTGCTGAGCGAACGGCTGTCCAGGAAACGCTTGCTGGAAGTTTCCACTGAAGCTGGTGGGAAGGTTGTATGCAGCAGCGTTTCCAAACCCAGTCGGCATGCTCATGGACGGTGGACCGAAAGAGGCTGTGAGACACAAAGAGCTCTGCGTTAACATCTCTGTATTACATACATACATGTGACATTCAATGCAGTTTACTTTTAGCCAATCTATGAGATGCACTGATATAATGTTTGCAGTTCAACTTCACTTGAAACAATCTTTAAAGAACAGCAGAACTACCTGACTAATTAACTTACTATTCTGTATTAGTGGATTTGAAATTGAAATTTTTCAGGAATGCAACACTCCACTGTGAAAAGTAAAGTTATTTAAGAGACAAAAGCAAATTAAATTTTATATTTAGAAACAAACGTCAAGTAACATGCACTAACAAATCATTCAAAATAAGCCTAGAAAAAAGGGTCATGTTGAATTTAAGGAAGTGCTATTTTATCCCGAGTACAGAAATCTGTGGAAATGAAACAAAACATGACAAAAGCTTCACAGCAAAAAAGGAGGAAAGACAATACAGAACAAAAAACCAACAGTTTCCAATATTAATGTTATACAACGTCAGTAAGTCTATATACACACACACAAACATACATATATTTACACACACACGTTCAAATGTTTGGGGTCAGTAAGATTTTTTTTGTTATTTTGGAAAACAGAAATGTAAATAAAATAACTATTAAGCTGCACAACTGTTTTCAGTATTAATAATAATAGTAAGCACCAAATCAGCATATTAGAATGATTTCTGAAGGATCATGTGACACTGAAGACTGGAGTAATGATGCTGAAAATTCAGCTTTGCTAATCACAAGAATAAATTGCATTTTAAAATATATTAAAATAGAAAACTGTGAATTTAAATTGCAATAATATTTTACAACAATTCTGCTTTTCTTGTATTTCTGATCAAATACCCTTGGTGAGCATAAGAGACTTCTTCTAAAAACATAAAAATCTTACCCCAAAACATATGAACGGTAGCATTACATAAAAGCTCTTGCATCATTTATCTGCAAATGCCACTTGGCTTGATGTTTTGTATCTAATAAAATACACAGTTTTTTAGGTGGCTACTGAACATATATGCATTTGGTTAATTTTCTGTGACAGCTGGAGACCACTGATGTGAAAATGGGATATCGATACTTTATCTGGGGTTCATCCACCTCAGATGAAAGACAACACAAGCACACCTTTCTTTAATGGGGTCAAAAGGTCAGGATGACCACAGAATTGTGGTCAGTGTAGTTTATAAAAGCCAACTAGTCTACAGTCAAGGCCAAGCCCCAGAAAAGGAAGAGAGAATGGGGGAAAATGAGAGAAAGAGAGAGAGACGTACCGAAGTGGGCCGCAGGGTAAGCCTGACCCAGCAGGGGTCCTAACATGTCTGATCAGCATGTCAAGAACACAACCAGACAAAACCATCAGTCGCAGCTCACTCCATTTTAGCTTTTCTCTCACTTTTGGCCTATATATAAATTTCAGGGGACAAAAAAATCTGCTTCTCATTCACATTTAACCAAAGATGCCTCCCCTTCCTGCCTTTTTTCTGTCTCTCTCTGGAACACGAACACACACAACATTTATCCGCTGCAGGGATGTAGAGACCCACAAATCTCTGTGCCTTTGTTTCTCGCGTGTGTAAAAGAGATCTCAAGCTGTTAGCTCCTAGCATGGATACCGGGGGTATCTGACCCACTTAAAACTCTTCACAAAGCCCTCTGGTGTGTTAAATAAATAATGAGACACAAAACAAGAGCTGCTTAAACTTTTAAAACCGAGGACAAAGCCTTCTGTGAATTCTGAGAAGATTCTCTGCGAAGATGAGATCGATCGACTCATTTAAACTCTTCAGGCCTTAGCAGGTAAGCAACCTAAGCTCCGCCCATACCTGCTGTGGCCACACCCACTCCTGGTACTGCTGCTCTTCCATTGGCCTGAAATGGGTTAGTGGGAGCGGCCTGCGGAGCCCCAGGAGCGACGAATGGATTTGTCAAAGGCCCTGTTATAAAACACATGAGAGATGTAAAAAAAAGCAATGAACGCATATCACAAATAGACCTCAAAGATGTTTACCTCCAAAACCCTGAGGCATGCTGGGTAAACACTGTTGTGCTTGAACTGGAGGAGCAGCCATAGAGGATCCAAACGTAGACCTGAATGTGAGAGCAGAAAGAAAGCTTAACATAACCGAGAAAAAGACATTGACTACGTTTACATGGACATCAGTAATCTAATTATTTACCTTATTCTGAATAAGACAATATTATGATTAAGGTTTTTACACGAGTTGCTTTTAGAATATTTCTGTCATGTTCCCGTTTTACGTTATAGTACATAGATCGATTAATGGCACACGTCATTACGTCCCCATGCGAGGCCATCAAATGTCCTCTCCAGAATTTCACATGTCAACATACAGTTCGTCTTCGTTATGGTGCCATATGCAGTTTTGGGTGTTTCATTTGTAATTTTACGAAAGCTTCAAGTGCACTTAATTATTTGTCATGCTATACGTGCAAACAGATGACGGTGTTGTTGAAGCCATGCTCCTTTGATTGCCGTCAAATGGATGACTGCTGCCGTGTGTATCCTGTCGCAAAATGCGGCAAAAAGTCCTACACTTGTGGTAGTAGTGTGATTAAGGTGTGTAAATGTCAATACTGCACTTCAATAATGCGACTAAAATATGAATACTCCACATCTTAATTCGATTTGTGTTTCGAGTATGACTTTAGCTGGATTAAGAATCTCTGTTTACATGGTATTCTTAATAAGAGCATTGTCTAAATCATGTTAAAATCTGAATATTTTTGTCCATGTAAATGTACTGATTGAGAGGAAAAGGGTCACGTCTCTTTATTGTCTCACCCTTGTGCTGTCGTGGCAGTGTTGTAGCCGCTCACGTTTGGCTCTGAGCTAAAGACGTTGTCCAGTTCAGCCAGAGCAGCGTAGCGATCGCCGCCCAACAGAGCTGCCTGTGGAGGTGGAGGACCCACACCTGCTGACGGAGGGGCAGAACTTGTACCTGTGGAGAGAGACAGAAAGAGGTTGTTTTTAGCCATTTTTTGCGCACATGTACCCCAGTTTTTATCATTTTTTTAATACAGATATTGGATAAAAGATTTGTTGTACTTTGTAGCTTCACAAAGCATTTGACTTTTTGTTGAGGACAGAAAAATGAGTCAACGCTTCAAAAATTGTTGTTTCATTCCAAGATGTACCTTGCTCAGGTTTGCTGCCAAACACGTTGTCGAGGTTGGCAAGGGCTGCGTATCGGTCTGCAGAGATGCTGGCTGCTTCCACTTTATGCCCCTCTCCCACTGAGTTACTCTGGGTGGAGCTAAATGAGGCGAAATCAGCACTGCACGATTTGGGGAAGTTATCGAAGTTCGCAAAGTTGGCATTAGCTAGTCCTGATGAGCTACCTGTGGAAAGGAGAGAAAGGATGAGCAAATATGTGACAGAGGGAGAGAATGTTAAAGAGCAATGCTCCCTCTAATTTTTGTCGTTGTGGAGCACCATATGCTATTTACCACATTTTACTTGTATAAATTTAAGACAGTTTATAATAACTAAGATTAAAACATGGAAACCATAATTTTTATTATTTATTTATACAATAGCATTTTAATTGTTCAATTGACTCAAATTACTAGTTATATTGCTTATATTTTTAAATTATATTAACTTACGTTAGATTAATTTAAATAATTATTATTCATTATAATTTTTTTTACTATTTTTAAATATATAAATCTATAACAAAATGCATGTTATGTTAAAATAAAAATATAGAATCAGACGTATTATAATTACAATTATATAATTATAAATAATGCGTTTATTATATTATTAAAAATATAACAAAATTTAAAAACTTTTTGTCAAGATAGCTTTTCCCTTAATCTCAAGAATGATGTGTTATATTCACAGTACAGCTCAATGTGACCCAAAATTCTTTTTCCGTCTGCACAGGAACAAAATCAGAAGCGCGTAGCTTAGAGGGAACATTGACTAAGAGTGTCCTTCAAATGAGAGAGACATCCCAGGAGAATTCCTGAGGAGCTATATAAGGAAAATCGTATTTTACACCACTGCATGAAAGTTTCACAAGTAGGAAAACCACTTCCAACAGCAAATTAATTGGGGGTTAGCGTGTGTACAAAAGACACACACAGGCACACAAGCTGTGACTTACTGTGCATGGCCAGTGGAGGCAGCGATGAGGTAAACTCACCCACACTGCGACTAAATGGGAGACTGTCGTATACTGACGAAAGCACAGGAAATGAGTGAATGACAGCGCAGGAATGTTAAGAAAAGCAGAAAAGAAAAAAGGTCAAAGTAATAGAAATTAGAGAACTATAAAGAAATAAGAAAAAATAAGTTTGTCGTCAGTAAGATTTTTTTTATGTTTTTGAAAGAAGTCTCCTGTGCTTGCCAAGGCTGCATATATTTGATCAAAAATACAGTAAAAAAAGCAATATTGTGATATATCACAATATGTAATTTATTCCCGTTATACAAAGCTGAATTTTTTTTAGCATCATTACTCCAGTTTTCAGTGTCACATGATCCTTCAGAAATCATTCTAATATGCAAAAATAGTTACATAATGGTTTTGTGAAAACTGATACATTTTCTTTCAGGATACTTTAATAGAAAATTGAAAAGAACAGCATTTATTTGAAGTAGAAATCTTTTGCAACATTAGTAATGCCTTAACTGTCACTTTTGATCAAACTGGCTTAAAGTTGCACATTTAGAAAATTAAGTAAAAACAGAAGAAAACTAAGTCAAGCTGACATAATGAGGAACTGAAATGACAGAATAAAATCAACCAGATGTTTCTGCACCCACCACTAGAGACATCAAGTGATTTATTTATTTATTTTTTTAGTAGAGATAATTCAATGTTTAACTAAAATGCCACTGAAAAAGATCTTTAAGAAGTGAGAATGTAAAAAAGCAGCAATGAAAAAAGACACAAAGAACAACTAACACATCACATTTCTAACAACACAACTTGGACTAGAAGCCATTTCCTAACAGAAGAACAGAAGGTTTGAGGCAAATGGACGTTCATATGCCTGGCTGTGTGTGTGTGTGTGTGTGGTACCTGGTTGTGCAGGTTGAAATGGGGCTTGTGAAGCTGATGGAAATGTCGCTGTGGTTTGAGCAGCAGAACTATTGAACGCATCAAAATTCGCAAAGTCTGTATTAGAATTTGCATTCTGCGCTGCTGGGGTCCACCACAAACAAACAAACAAACACAAACAGAAAATGGGATGAGGAATGACAGTGAAACAAGAATGAAACTATGGGATGAACGTGTCCAGCATTTAGGTCAATTTCATTTCTTTCCAGTCAGGAGATTACGAAAATTCATCTTAAAAATTCAATTAATTCTCACATTTAAAATTCTATCTTGAACATTTAGCAAATCTAAACAGTAATGATTCTGACTTAAATGCTGGTTGCATAAAAATACATGATATTACACACACTAATATAAAGTGGAATGATAAAATGTCAAATAACACAAACCCACTAAAAACCCAAAAATAAAACTACACACAGAGAAAAAAAGATGACATGAACAGAAACCTCTACCTAGAATGCACTAGCTCTGAATCCAGCCATGCACATTTTAACAGACAAGGCAGGTTTGGTCATAATGGCATTCAAATGGTGTGTGTGTTTACCTCTGTACCCGTTTACTGGCATTAACCGATAAAAATGCACAACCATTATCCTCTAGAGATGCCAGTAAGCATTAGTGGTTTTATATTTCATGAGGTGTTTTATGGCAGTGGCTGTCAATAAATCTAGTGCAGCATGATGGGAAAGCGACCAGGTCACCCTAGGAGTTGTCCGTAACCTTAAAGACCTGCTTTTTAAATGGATGGTTTAGTTTGTTAGTGTAGTATGAGTGGGCCTCAATTACGAAACGAACATATGACAGAAAACTGGGCGTACGGTCGTTTCAACGCAAAACTTGGAATTGATCAATATGAATGTGAGCAGTGGCTACGATCAAATCTCACGTCTGGTCTCAGCTCGTGTACGCAAGTTTTTGAACTTGCTCGCAGCATAGTAAATCGGGTGGAGAATTGTAGAATGACAACATTTTGTTCATTTAGGTTATTTTCGAATAAGCTCATTAGTCGATCGTTAACCAGTAAGATTAGAATGTCTTTTGTTGTTGTTGTTTGTTTTATACAGGGCTTTAGCTTTATATGCGCGAACAGCAGCGTAAACAACAGACTATGAGGATTCAGTCGTCACATCATGCACCTGCAGCACTTCTGTGAACGGAGAAAAACAGAAATTAAGTCTATAAAAAGGAATAAAATAAATAGGACCACACAAAATATATAATAGGCTATTTAATAGCCTATTATAAAACAAAAGGAAAAAAACTGTGCAACAAGTATAGGCTACGTTCGTTTTTGTGACTCTCTCAATGCATTTTATTTCTGTTCTTTATATCTTTATTTGATTTTATTCATCGGATCGCGCTGGCGCCTCACGCACACACTAACAACTTTAGTTCTAGAGTTGCTTGACATTTCAGCTATTCATCATCAAACTAAAATGCAGTCAACCAAATATAAAAGTTACACTGTTTATTTTAAAAGGTCCACTGTGAAATCAGCGTGCAGTGCCCAAACAAACATTTTTACGCATGTGAAGGATTTTACATGAATATTGGAACATGAGTGAAGTATAAAGCCATGTTTAGGCTACATAATAAATAGTTTAACAACCAAATAATACAAATATTAAAAATGGAAACATTTGGATTCTTGTCGCTCGAGAGAGGCTCGTGAGCACAATGCCGTTTCAGCTTTTACGTTTGTGTGCTGTTTATAATAAATGCCAGCTTATAGTGTGATTTTTTTTAAATTATAGTTTAATATATAATTTTATAGCTGCTTATTTTTGTCATTCTTGTTCTGTAATATCGTTAAAAGTAAAGGATTTGTTGTGGACTGAAAGGAACTAAATAGGCTAAATAATGTTTATGTTTGTAAATGTTTCCTTATATTTACCGGTATTTAATATACATAAAAAATAATGAAATTCTTTGCAGTTACAAGGGTAACGGGTGTTTTTGAAGTAAGATCAGTTTCTCTTTGATGAGATTACTTCCTCTTTTTGACCGGGTTTTGTTTCTCCTTGTCGTAAACTCTAGGGGCGGGGCTTCTAAACCGGGGTGTTTTTAGGGGCGTGATATTCAAATGACGATTGTTTTCAGCTGCCACATTTATCAACATACAATCATTCGTACGATGAGATTGGCAGCATACAAATGTTTCATGAATCACACGTGAACTCTGTCGTAGGTTGATTTGTGCGCACAGATCTGCGCTCATTTCTACGTTAGATTGATAAATGAGGCCCAGTGTGTTCTTACCCGAATGACTGTTGAAATGTGCAAAGTTGGCAAAGTTTGCATTGCCTGTGGACTGCGAGTGCGGAGCCGCGAAAATGTCGCCACCTAGATCACTGAGCAGATCGAACTTCCTGTCCTGATGCTGCTGCTGGGTCAGCTGAGTGCGTGACACAACCGGAGACTGAGAGAGAGAGAGGAAAAAAAGGACAAAAATTAATGTAATTTATTCCTGTGATGGCAAAGCTGAATTTTCAGCATCATTACTCCAGTCTTCAGTGTCACATGATCCTTCAGAAATCGTTCTAATATGCTGATTTGCTGCTCTAGAAACATTTCTTATTATTATCAACGTTGAAAATGGTTGTGCTTCTTAATAGTTTTATGGAAACCATGATTCATTTTTTTCCGAGATTCTTTGTGAATATAAAGTTAAAAAAAGCATTTATTTGGAAAATGAAATCTTTTGAAACATTATAACTGTTTTTCCTGACACTTTTAACAGTGTAATGCATCCTTGTTGAATAACAGTAGTTTTATTCACAGTATTGTATATATTAGTTTTGTTACCTGTCTGGGTGTATTTTTGTTGAGATGTAAAGTGGGTACTGATTCCCCCAGTAATGTTTTGAGAGGTCGGACCTCTGGAGTGCTGCTGGTGCTGCTAGCAGATGATCCAGAGATTGATGCTTGAACCGACGCCACTGTCTTAGCTTGCTCTGGAGGAACATACCTGAGAGAAAAGAATGAGAGAAAGACATTTAAATGAGAAGAGTACACATACACAACAATGTGTTTATTTTATCCTTATCATACAGAGAAAAATATTTGCCTATGCAAATGTAATCTTAGAGGTGTGTAGTGAATACTAGGAAAGTTTCAGGAAATACCAGGATATAAATAATTCATTTGACATCAAAAATGCAAAATAAAGTGAAAATCAAGATGATGAGTATGACTTACATGTGCATTTCAGTTTATATGAATATTTTATTTTCACAACTCATGCCCATTTATTTATTTGTTTTGTAATAAGCGGGATAATGTATAGCCCACTTTGCATAGTGCTTTATTGTGTGATCATGATGACTGGCTGTACATGATTCCTCCATTAAATATCAAATATAATGAAGAACATTTCAGCCCATGTTGTTTCTCACCATCGCTTCTTTTCGTATTTGTCCTGAAGAAACTCTTTGACTTTCTGAGGTTCTCTAAAGTCTGGGATGGCCAAGTTTCGGTCATCATAAAGGCCGAGCCATATCTGTTTACATACCTGTATATACATGAAAACACACAGGAAGAGAGAGAGATCAGACAATCATAAAGCAAATATACCATAAACATGTGAAACAGAGATTCATCTGTCAGAAAACAATTTTTTAAGAGCAATTCAGTCACTTTAATTTTCAGTTTATTAGAGAGAGAAGACAAAAACAAAAAGATCCTTCAGACAGTATCTTTTTCTCACTGCCTCGTGTGTGAAGAAAAAAAAAATGCAGGCATTCATACTAAGGAAAGTCTCGCTTTGAATACATTTAAATTTAAATAAACTCTTCTTGGTGAGTCAAACACACATGCACTCAGATAACACAACTGATAAATAAAAAGGCAAAGCGTAAGGCTTCGCAAACACTACATGCCAAGTGTGTATGTGTGAAACCTCTAACAGTACTGAAGACACTGCCTCCATTTAGATATAATCAATGCAGACACACATTTGTGTGTGTAAACACATACATCCTTTGGAAACAGTGGTAGCAGCTTATTAATTATGAATAGCAACAGCAGAGTGAAGACACACATAATCACTTGACTCTGACGAGGAGCCGTACAGACACTCAAGGAAGGGCTCTATGAGCCTCAAACGTTAATGTATTAACACTTTGTGTTTGTATGAACTGGTTTTGCTGGTCGAAGAGAGGTTGGGCTCATTCATGAAATAAAAGCCAAAACTGACCCAGAAATCAGTGCATCTGCCTTCAACAGTTAAGAATGGCATAGTAACTACATTGACCACTACGCAGTACACAGTACTGAATACTGTCAACAACAGCCTGATGTTTTGAAACAATACATTTTTTGTTGTCACATGAAGGGTCACCACCAAAATACTGAAAATTCTGAAAAACTACTTTAAATTTCTTTAATTTTATTATGTCTGACAAGCAATAAATTGACAGTATTAATATTCTGTACAACTATCTTAAAAAAGCAATAATTTCAAATGCTACAAGTAAATTTAGGCATCACATTTTTTATTTTAAAATTTTTTCATATCAATCTAAAACTCTTTTCTGATAGGTTCGTAGACAGCAGGAAAAAAAAAAAAAAACAATGATAAATGCAAAAAATAAAATGCAAAATGATAATTTAACTGTGCATATTTAAAATAGCCAAACACATAGGCTTATCAACTTTTAAAAGGATGATAAAAACACTTTCCACAAACCACTGTTCAAAAGTTTGGGATCAGTCTATTTTTTTTTTTTTTTTAAGAAAATAATATTTTTATTCAGCAAGGACATAATAAATTGATCAACAGTAAACACATAAAAAAAAATCATATTTCAAATAAACGCTGTTCTTTTAAATGTTCTATTTATCAAAAAATCCTGACTGTTTTAAATTGTTTCCAACATAGATAATATTAAGAAATGTTTCTTGAGCAAATCAGCATATTACAATGATTTCTGAAGGATCATGTGACACTGAAGACTGGAGTAAAAATGGCTGCTGAAAATTCAGCTTTGCATCACACAGGGTTCTCTTTCATGAACACCAGATTCAAGGACTTTCAAGGACTTTTTAAAGCACCATTTAATTTATATCAAGCACCTATCAAATTCCCACCCCAGCATATGTAGTGTCGTAAAAGACCTTACAGTACTAAACATTTCACTTACACTTAACATTTACATTAAAAATTTCAGATTAATAATGTTTTGAATGTGTAAGTTTCATAAATTTAGATCGTTTTGAGCAGTCGTGTTCAAAGGAATTTAACAAAATCCATTGAAGTCAATACTGGTAATATTCAAAGACAATTTCTAAAATATTGATAAAATATGCATCAAACTGGTTTTTGCTGTAGTTCTTATACAAGATTTAAATTTGAAAGAATTTTGCAATTTTGAATGAATGAATGAATGAATGATGCATTTATATAGCGCTTTATTGTGTATTGTCGTACACCCAAAGCGCTTTACAATCATGTGGGGGGTCTCTCCTCAACCACCACTAGTGTGCAGCATCCACCTGGATGATGCGACGGCAGCCACAGGACAACGGCACCAGTGCGCTCAGCACACACCAGCTACAGGTGGAGAGGAGAGAGAGAGATAGAGATAGAGCCAGTTCAGTGGATGGGGATTATTAGGAAGCCATGATTGACAAGGGCCAGTGGAGGAAATCAGGCCAGGACACCGGGGTTACACCCCTACTCTTTACGAGAAGTGCCATGGGATTTTTAGTGACCACAGAGAGTCAGGATCTCGGTTTAACGTCTCATCCGAAAGAATTTTTAAATTAATAAAAAGTGGTTAAATGTTATAACACGGTAAAACCTGTTAACATTAAAAATTTCCACATTCTCTCAATAGAGATGTTACTTATTAATAAATAAGTCAAAATTATTTTGTAAATCCCTTATTATTGTAAATCCCATTTTTTCATCTTTGACCTAGAGGAATGCAGGTGCTCAAACTTCAATATTTTTTGAAAATATTTCATGAACATTTTAAACCTTATACATGTGCAAATCTGCAAAAAAATATAAAGAAATAAAAAAAATAGGACTTTCTATTTGCTTTTAAATTGTAAAACCTTTTCACTAAGCTGTTTTTCTTATTATCTTATAGCTGTTTTTTTCATTTTTCAAGTTCTACATTTTCTCCTTAGCTTCATGTCGCAGTAAGTTTTGGGAGTTCATTTTTAGTCCATCTCCTATCCTGAAAAGTCTGTCTTGCAGAGATTGACTAAAAATGAGCTCCTAAAACTTACTGCCAGATTCTAGAAGATAAATTCTTCAAACAGTGGTACAAGAGGATGTGGTGCTGGTCCTTCAAGAGTCACTCAAAACTCATCTGTCTATAAAGCCTATAAAAAAATTCTTCATCTATTTCACAACACTTCAGCATGTTATTCTTATTAAGTGAGGGTCATTTTTTAGGATTTTTTACCCAAGCAAAGTCTCTGAGAACCTGACACCTTGTAATTCTGGAGACTCCAGGAAGGTTGCAGTTCTGGAAAATGGTGGTGCTGGAGATTAAATGGTTCCCGATGGTTTAACACCTAATTCTTCACATTAATTCTTAATTATTTTGCAGTTAACATGCGTCTTTTCTTTTCCACCTGTTTTTATCTGACCCCGCTGACCCAATGAGCATTTCGCTGACCAGTGGTCATGCCTTAACTTTGCAATTTCTGTATTGCATTAGTTTTGAATATTTCTCATGGGGATTTAATCATTTTTGACTTTACAGTCTGAGTTAAATCTCTTTTTTGGCTCATTTTATCTGTAAAAGAAAACCTGCCTAATAATTCTGCACACCTGAATATAAGGAGTTTTTCACTTCCAGCCTTCATGGACAATTATATATCCCTTATAAATGATTAAATACAAAATGAATAGTAGTTATTAAGATTGATGTGGTTTGGTATTGGTAAAATGTGCTTGGAAAAAAAAATATGATCAGAATATCAACGTGCCTAATAATTATGCACGCACTGTTAGATGTGCTCACTTTACACAGAGTCCGCGTGATTGCGAATTCAAAAGTGAAAGTGAACTGCGAGCGTTTATTCAAATTTGATTTTAATACCCCGCATATTGATAGTGCGAAAATTATATACAATATTAGAATGTTTGTGGGAGCAGGACGTGCACACACATTGCAGGAGTGGGCGGTAATGGTCAGAAACTCATCGGGGGCGCCTTAAGAAAACTGTCCCGCGTAGGGCTCTAGGCTGCGTATAAACACACATGCCGAGTTTTTTTTTTTTTTTCCTGCGCTACCCCATCTCCACCCCAATCATTAGTGCTGTTTCGTTCTGTCTTTGACAGCAAATACAGGACAATTTTTGAAATAGCGCCATAAACAAAATTTATTTCAAATTTAATTCAAGCACTTTCAAGGACCTATGTTTGTTTTCAAGTACTTTCCAGGCCTTGAATCCATATGTCTGAAATTCAAGTACTTTCAAGAAGCGTGGGATCCCTGATCACAGGAATAAATTACATCTTAAAATATATTCAAATAGAAAAGTATTTTAAATTGTAATAATACTTCACAATATTGCTGTTTTTCTGTATTGCTTATCAAATAAATGCAGCCTTTGTAAGCATAAGATACTTTCAAAAAAACATCTTACCAACCTCAAATTTTTAACAGTAGTGTACTCAAAAAAGATCGTTTGTGCAATCAAACTCTGCAATATTTTGCCTCAAACTCATCTGTTAGTAAGCTAGACAAACTACTGAAGTTCTGCCAACACCAACAGTTTGCGTGACATGCCCTCATCGTCGAAAACCAAATCAGAAGTTCAGACTGACAGATGCTGTGAGATTTTAATACACCACACCTGCTGTGTTATCAAGCCGGTTCGAATTGGACCCACATAAAACAACGTCATAAAATAAAATGTCCACACGTACACACACACAGACACACATTGTTCTGAAGTTCATCAAGATTTAAACAGGAGATTATAGCGTGCGTAATGAGACACAGGGCGCTCAAATAAGAGTCTTCTCAGCACGCAACATCATTTCCAGCTCATCCTCATAAATCAGGCCTCACGAGACCTGGAAAAAATCCCAGGAATGTTGAGTTAAGTAGAGACAGAGAAAGGAGGGAAGGGGGAGATGAAAAGTGGTCTCGTTAGTGGTTGCCTAGAAGAAGCTCTTTGAGAAACACAGACCTAGACTTTAGAGGAAATCACACCTGCCTTCAAAAATACCAATAAATAAAAATAAATAAATTATAATAATAAAAAATATCATTTTTTTAAATAAAATAGAACTACCTTGTTTTAAGACAATTTACAATTTTATAACTGTTATTCACTGTTGAATCTGTGCATGTGTTCAAGTTGAAAATAAATCCCAGAAATTCCTGTTATCTTATCTGTTACCCCATAAATCATCAACTCATTGGTGTCCAGATATCAGCACAGACAGCCCACACAGATGACGACACATTTGCCATGTCAATAAAAACACCACTGCACTTTCGACAATGCCATTACCTCATTTCCATGCTTCTGTAGAAATTCTATTTCCTGTTGCGTGAAAGTCGTCATGGAGATGGACTTCACTCTGTGGGGGGGATTCAGGCCTCGTCTAAAGGGAAGAGAAAAAGAGATATGAGATAAAATGATAACGTTAATTAAATAAAGTGTTGTAAATCGCTTGCAGTATTAATTAGATTTTCTGCTTGCTTTCGCCATAACTCTTCATTACAAACCTGCTTATTACACGCAGATCTAGGACAAGGACAAAGTCAGACTGCTTGGCACCTCGCCAAGTCTATGTGCGGCGAGAACGAGAGCGTATGTGTGTATGAGGGGGCGGAAGAGAGTGATAGTGTAAAGAGAGAGGTGAGCTAATGCTGCCTATGAATAATGTAGGACTGATTGCATTTAAGAGATGAGCGCACATAAACGGCACTAGGTAGTCGTAATTTACTGTAGGAAACTGGATTTTCTTCATAGTCAGACTGAGTTAAAATGCATGTCAATTAAAGAATCATGGCAGAATATGGGTCATAATAAGCCATTTTATGAGGCGAAAGGCTTTTCTATCATTCTTCACCAGAACAAGAATGATGAAATATGTAATGCATCAATTACACACACAAGGACTTAATCATGAATGTGTAAACATTGTAAAACTGTTCTTACATAAATTGTCCCATTGAAAGAAACGCAACAATTTAGAAGGATGGTTTATAAATGAATAATAAATTTCTTTCTGCTTATTTTCTGGTGAATAATATCCCTAATTGCATAATTTCCAAAAAAAAAAAAAAAGTGTAAAAGAGAGAAAACAATATGTACACTGCCATTCATAAGTTTGAAGTCAATGAGAAAAGTTTTTTTTTTTTTTTTTTAAAAGAAGGCTCTTATACTCCCAAAGGATGAATGAATGGAGTAAAAAGTAATATTAAATATTACATTTTAAAAATAACTCTCTACTATTTTAATATATATATATTTTTCCTATGATGTCAAAGCTTATTTTTCAGAAATCATTCTAATATGCTGATTTGGTGCTCAACAAACATTTCTTCTTATTATTAATGTTGTTAATATTAATTAATGTTGTTGTTGCTTAATATTTTTGTGGAAACTGTGACAACTTTGTGGAAATCATGACTTTTTTTGAGATTCTGTGATGAATATAAAGTTCAAAATACAATAAAGATTTGATATGGAAATCTTTAGTCACATTATAAATGTCCTTACATTGTCTTTGATAAATTAAATGCATCCTTGCTGCATAAAAGTATTAATTTTTTTTCCAAAAAAAAAAAAAAAATGAATACAACAACCACCTTTCTGAACAGTACTATAATTGTCCAAGAACTTCACTATAATTGAATTACAAAAGATGAGAACTTCCCAGGAAGAACTAGTTAAGAAACTGAAGACAACTGGAGGAGCATCTGATGATTCAATGCGTCTCTGAATGAGTCTGTGCATGTGTGTTTATTTCACAGCCTTATGATCTTTGAACACTTGATCTCTGAATGCCCAAGAGCAATGTAAACATGTGTAAGGGCTGCCCATTAGAAAGCCTGTTTCCTTCCTGTATTTACCCTGTTAGCGTGCTCAGATTTGCTCTCTAGGGATCAGAGTCTGTGTACTGCAGGACACGTCGCCTCTGCTTCTCTTACGCATCTGTTTTGTTATTTCCATCCCCTGATCTCTTCCTCCTTCTTTCATCTAATGATGCAGCTAATAACAGGAAGTTCATTTAGATAGTTAAAGGAACAGTTTACCCAGTACTAAAAATTCTTTTACTCAACTATTTGTGGAACATAAAATTCATTTTTGGCTAAACTATTCCTTTAAGAAACACTCACATTCACCCGTTTCTATGCCAGTGCGATGGGAGGGTACATCTAGTACGTGTGTTAGTAAGGAACAGACATTTAACGCTACTCCGCTGTCCCTCTGTACTGAAGCAGGTGACAGTTCATCTGACACCTGAGCCGCTACAGATGTTCAAAATACTATTCTCACAAACACACCACCTCGAAATCCCCAAAAGGCGCATAAACACACATCAACAAGCCACTTCTGCGCTAACGATCGCTGCATGTTTGCATGTGGGAATGCAAGTGCGCTGGTAAATTCCCCCAAAACAATTTTCCACCTCTAGGGACGTCACCTGTTACTTCCTCTACATTATATTATGAGTATGTGTGTGTGTGTGTGTATGTATGTATGTATGTGTGTGTGTGTGTGTGTGTGTGTGTGTGTGTGTGTGTGTGTCCCTATGGAGACGTGAGGCATTCAGTGATAAATTCTGAAGGGCATGAACAACAAGGCCTTGGTAAGATTAGACCAGGTGCTAAATTATTCACACAACCTGCTGCGAGCCATTGGCTCGGGGTTGGAATTCTGTAACTGTGGCCACCAAGAACCGTTTAGCTAAACTTTCTTAAGCCTAACGTCTAACTCACTCAACAAGTCCCAAAAACTGCCTGAAACCAATAGCACCAGGAATAACTCTTCAGCAGCCTCATAATAATAATTATGCAAATGTGCTATGAATATGTATTTACATTAATTCATTTGGCAGCTGCTTAAATTCAAGGTGACTTACAGTGCATCTTACTGCAGAGGAAGTCCCTTGAAGTAAACTGAAGTGCCTTGCTCAAAAACACAATGGTAAAATTGTGCATATGTATGTAAATAGTTCATCTAAAACTAAAAAAGGTCAGCCTCATGCTTAGCCTCATGTTGCGTCAAACCTTTATGACTTTCATCAGTGGAACACAAGAGGAGAAGTTTAGCAGAATGCCCCAGGTGCTCTTTTTCGTACTAAAGAAGTGAATGGGGACTAACTTTTTTGATATTATACACTAGCTTTGTGTGAGAAACAGACTGAAATTTTAAGCATTCATTTATCTTGTACAGTGTTTCTCAATCTTTCTGAGGTTTAACCTTTCTGAACTTTAAAAATATATTTGAAGGCCATCATATCATCATATCTTCTACCAAAGAGGCTCATTTTCAAACATTTTAATTACAGAAATTGCAACATATTAAATTGATTTAATAAAATAATTATAAATGATCAAAATAATTCCATAATAAATTCCATAATTCCAATAACTGAATGTTCTTTATGGTTTATAGTTTTTTTTTATTACCAATTAATCTATCAATTAATTTGTGATTAAAGTTTTTTTAAAGAATTACTTACTCACAAATAGCGATTTCTGCACAAAATATTTTGGTGCTAGACAAAATGTATATAAACATGTAAATGAAAAATTTAAATGTAATTATTTTTAATATATATAAAAAATAAATCAATTCAGATTTTATTAATTTTCCATGACTTTCCCAAGTCTACAAATGACACTTTTAAAATTCCCTCATACAGTATATCCAGGGTGTCCAGGTTTATGAGAAACCTGGTTATTAAATAAAAATAGCAGTTGTTAAGGGAATAAATTAAAATAAGAAATATAAATTCAGTTTAAATCCTACATCTTTTAGCCATTTTGGCTTATTTTAAACAAAGTACCTCTAAAATTCATCAGATCTTTAGTGATTAGCCGGGTTTCCATCTTAAGTTGCGAATTTAACTGATCCACAAAATTGGAATATCACATAAAACATTTGTGAATAAGCAGTGTTTCCATCTAACGTGTCAGAGAGAACAAAATCATCACTTCCTGATAAACTGGCACTAAATATCACTAAGAAAAGTAGGAGAAGCCACTGACGAAACACAATAAATGCTGTCATTGCTTTTGGAAGTGAAACACAGTCATGGTAGACCGTTCTGGGAGGAAATACAGAAATACTTTGACGACAGACTTTGCTGGGGCATTTCATGACCATAACAACATTTCAGATGCTGTGCAACAAAATGGGTCTGCTGGTTAGTCAGATTATGCTGTTCCATAGCGCAAGTCAAATGACTTTTTTGAACGCTCATGCAGAATTTATTCGCGAAATGCGTTTCCATCTCCCATTATTCGCATGAACCCTTTTTCGCACAAGTCAAAACCACCTCAAGCGAGTGTAAAAACTTTTTTTGAATCAAGGGATTTCTTTTCGAAATTTGGTGTTTCCATCGCTTTCTGATGTGATACTTCAAAATGCACATAAAAAGAGCTATGGTTGATGCTTTGCTGGTCACAAGCTAAAATTGGCCAGTACACACAGAATGCAAACAGAAAAAATATATATAAATAAATAAAAATTATATTCACGGCAATGTTAAAATCATCTCCTGAACTGGCTGTACTGAAATGGGATCGACCTCAAAGTGAGCGAAAGGTCTCTTGTCGTCCGGCCTGCATTCTAAAAAAAGGGAGGTCCTCACTTCATCAGGCGAAAGGACGACACACTTCGCCCATGACATAGACAAGAAGCATCAGAGACAGCGACCGGCTAAACACGAGCATAATAATGATGTAATTTTAGGGGCGGGGCTTGAAGAGACAGCTCTCCAATAACATTTATGAAGAATCACAGCCTGATAAGTCATCGAGAAATGACAAAAAAAAAAAAAGAGACTTAATCCAAGTCACCAGGACAACTGAACATTATTTAGATCAGGATTCAGGACACAACTAGATGGATTTACACCTATCTCTGGCGTCATTGCCAAATGAATGACCCTGACACACATACTACACAAACATGAAACACAGGCCTGATCCCATGTGTACTGGGTTACTCACATTTGTTCAGAGGGTTTTTATTTGACTAAAGTGCTGCCACTCAGAGCAGCGTTCAAAAGAGCACCAATGTTTTGTTTTAATGTTTGAGATGGAAAGTTAGCTAACAGTGCCTAAGGCCAACGCTTAACTTTTAAGAGTAGCGTGTGAGAAAGCCATTTCAGCTGGTGGTGAGAAGCTCTGGCATCGACTTCACACACTCTGTGAGCCTGCAGATGCTGCATCTGGTTTCATTAATGAGAAAAGCCACGAGTGTGAGGTGCGCTTGTGCGATTGGTGGTTGTATTGGGGTTGTGTGTGTGTGTGTGTGTGTGTGTGTGTGTGTGTGAGATGATTCTCTGAGCAGGTGGATGATGGGCTCGGGGAAAATGGGTCAGAAACTGGGCGAGTGGCCAGTCTCCACATAGTAATAATGTATGGCAAACAGAGAGAGAAATACAAAGAGAAATACATAGATTTGTGAGGTCTGTGAGCATGTGGGTGTGTCAGAGAGCTTACTCAATACTTTAGTTCCTCTTAAGAAATCACTGCAAGCAAAAAATGCTCAAACTTCCTCTGAACACATCAATGCAAGTCATCAAAAAACCCACAAAACACACACACATCAAAAAAGCATCTGACATGTCTGGAGGCAGGTATTACAACAGACTACTGTTCAAAAGTTTGGGGTCAGTAAGATATATATAATAATTTTTTTTAAAAATACTAATACTAATCAATCCTCAATATGAATCAATATGTATCACTATTTCCAATAAAACATTTCTAAAGGATCATGTGACATTGAAGACTGGAGTAATAACTGCTGAATATTCAGCTTTGCCATCAACAGGTATAAATAACATTTTAAAATATATTCAAATAGAAAGCAGAATCATTTTATATATATATATATATATATATATATATATATATATATTCATATTTTTTATGTATTTTATAAAAATACATGCAGCTTTGGTGAGCATTAGAGACTTTCATTTATTTTTTCACATCTTACCAAGCCCAATCTTTTTTGTAGTGTAAAATTACTCATCATTGCACAACTCACTACATATTAACCTTTTATAACATCTTTTATAAATAATATTTACATGTGGCATACCAAATAACGCCCTTTAGCCATGATATCACAATACAGCATGGCCTTGAGTGCCTTATTGTGTTTATAAAACGGTTACTGGTTAATATAAAAAATTACAACATTTTATGAAGCAGAGATAAAAAGCTAAAGAGGCTAAAAGTTAAAGAATAAAATGCATTATATATGTATAAAGAGTAAGTATGAAAAGTATAAAGAGTACTACTGTACTGTAAACTACAGTTTTTTAAAAATGGATGATTTCTACATTGGCAAACCAGCCAACAGGAAATGTCACATGCCTAAACAATAGCGTGTGGCATGAGATGATGATCAAAAGAGAGAGAGAGACAGACAAATGGACCCACCCTGTGCTGGAATGTGTTTACCCAGTAACTGACCCCTCCATAAAACTAACAGGGAAGTATTTGTGGGTAGCCTGACTTCACCCAATCTCTACTCAGGTAATGCTCCTCTTTCTCAGGCCAAAGATCTGGGTTCCTTTTCAGAGATTCATGGAGGGGAATCACAGTTCAGATTAGTGGTCAGCTGATAGGGCTTCTCCCCATGATAAGCAATGTGATCAATGACCAATATTATACTGATAACATACAGTATAGCTATTCAGGTAAATTAGGTCTATTGTGGGCACTGAGAAGAGTAATTTGTTTAATTTACTGTAATTTTTCCTACACAAATAACTGAATTATAGCACTAATGATGAAACAAATATTTTACACTAAACAATCATAGCATAAATTTCTGTCCTACTGTCATTTCAACCATCAAATGAAGCGAATATGTGAAAAGTGTGAGTGGAGAAATGGCCTTTCACACAAACAAACAAGCACTGACACAGCTCTGAAGTGAGAGGACAATGTGTACTTCCTGTCCTATTGTTTCCACTTCCTGTACACGTGCAGACCACATGCTGCTGATGCTGCAAATACTTGACATACACTTCCTGTTCAAGAAACATACATATTCACTTATGGTCATATGTACAAGCCAGACAATAGCTATGTTTCCATCCAAAGATTCGAATTTAAATTATGCGCAAAACTGGAATATCGCATAAAACATATGCGAATAAAGCACCGTTTCCATCCAACGAGTCAAAGAGAACAAAATCGTCACTTCCTGGTAAACCGTGGCACTAAATATCACTAAGAATATAGGAGAAGCCATTGAATATAATAATTTTCATATATGATATAAATTACTTGCGCCTCTGAGAGAGCAGACGTAACACAATAATTGCTGTCACTGCGTTCGGAGGATGATGTCAGCTGTTTGGGAACACAGTCGTGTAAGACAATTATACAGAAATACTTTAATGACAGACTTTGCTCAGGCTTTTCAGAGTGACTACAACAACTTATAGATGCTGTGAACGAGATCGATCAGCTGGTTAGTCAAGTTATCCCGTCTCATAGCGCAAAGTCACATGACTTTTTTGATGCGCATGGAAGAATTTATTCGGTAAATGTGTTTCCATCGAAGTTTATGCGCATTTTTTCTTATCGGATAAAAAGTTTATCCTACTCAGTTGTGCGCATAATTTTTTTATGCGCATTTTCTGAATTTATGCGCATCTTGGCGTTTCCATCCAGCGAATTTTTTATGCGATAGTCCAAAATGCGCATTAAAATAGGTGGATGGAAACATAGCTAATGATAAGAGTGATTATAAATTCATAGATGAGAGTGTGTGATTAAAGTTCAGATCAGGTGAGAGGAAATACAGCAAAATCACTACAGGATATTAGTCACAAACACAGAGCTGAAGAAAATCAAAGCCATTTGATAAAGTGCTGAGGCAGAGGACGTAGAATATACAATATGGGATGAAATAGATGCTAAAGTGTAATACTTTAGGGTTAGGATAGAGAATAAAATATTATTTAATGTCCAAAATTAAAATCAGCCAATATTTATTCTCATGTTATTATGGCTGATAACAGATAAATGGCTAATATTAAAAAAGTATTTTTATCTGGAAAAAAAAAACAAAAAAAAAAAACTAAAATGAATTTGAAATATAAAAGTATGAAAAAAAACAGATTTGCATTCATTTTGAGATTTGCTAAAGATTATATTTATCAGTGTTTTTAAATTATTAGCGTTTTTAAAGATGAACTAAATTAAGTGCTAGATGATGGTTAACTAAATGTAAAAATATGCATAAAGTGCTTTTAGCATGCATAATTAATATCCAATATTGATGGATAAATTAAAAAAAAAAAAGTGACACCAAAATATAGTAAATCTCTAATTTTTAACAAAATTCAGTCAAAATCCTCAAACTAATGAAATTCATTTCACTGAACCGATTTGAAAAACGCTATGTAGAAGTAGCATGTTAAAATCTTACATTCAGTTCTTCAGGATTAAAACTAGGAATTACTGGCACACTTGTGAATCCGGCAAAGCCAGAGGATCATCTCCCCATGCAAATGCCCTAATTAAAATCCAACACCTAATAGCTCATTAATAGCTTAGCAGGTTAATCATTCACTTTTCCATAACTCACACAAGAGAAAAGTGCATATATTATGCTTTTGACTTTGTGTCTTTAGCTAAACATAAGGTGCAATAAGGTTGAAACAGTATAATTTCTTACAGGCTAAATGCAGAAGTGCAAACATAGTATTAAAAAACACAAAAAAGTCAAATATTTGCAGACTGGTTGTAAGGAGACTCCAGTGCCTTGGCTGTCTGACATCTGGTGCATACGCTTCAGTGCAGCGAGCAGACGTCTCTCTGGTGATACTGAAGTCATTTTAGAAGCTGGTGCTTAGAAAAGAACCCAATTATCTCCCTGATGGAGTTTACTAGGACGGTCATCGTTCACAGACACCGTCAGCAATGAAGGGACAATTACAGACAATTAGGATACTTACAAATATATAGCACTGCAGGATTGAGCCCTAAAAGTCAGAAACAAGCATTTTTGCACTTATGGTCCCATTGTTCTCAAAGTCAATGGGTTTTTGATTAAATGCCTGAGGTCTGTGGTTGACAAGATCAACACATATTTCGCGATTTAACATATTTTCATGTAACATGACATGGAAAAAGTGGCTTAATAAGTGGTTAAATGAGACTACAGAGGCCTTCAGGGATATTAAAAGTTTTCAGAAGCTTAATGGTGGTGGCGTTGAAGTCACGTGACCATGGTGTAAAATGATTATAGCCTCACTAGCTTTTTCCTTCTAATGATTGTATTTAGGCTTCAAAATTCATTTGTGAAGATTATCTCGATGAAGAAAAAAAGAAGCATAAACTTTTATTGGTCACAGAGCTTATTTTCTGCAACAATCCAAAAGCCAAAGGAAAAACCTTAAAGGGATAGTTCACCCAAAAATGAAAATTCTGTCATTAATTACTCACCCTCATGTCGTTCCAAACCTGTAAGACCTTTGTTCATCTTCAGAACACAAATTAACATATTTTTGATGAAATCTGAGAGCTCTCTGACCCATAGACAGCAACGCAACTGTAATGTTCCCAGGTCGTCCCAGAAACGTAATAATTCTACGAGAATACTTTTTGTGTGCAAAGAAAACAAAAATAATGAGTTACCGTCTTCCACCATTTTGGAGAGTATCACGACGCATGCGCGTGCTTTCCTCTAAGCGTAAACACCGATGATTACATTGATTACGCTCTTGGGTACTCTCCAAAATGGTGGAAGACTGTAACTCGGGGGAGAAGAATTGTTGAATAAATCATATTATTTTTGTTTTCTTTGCGCACAAAAAGTATTCTTGTAGCGTCGCAAAACTGAAGCTGAGCCACTGATGTCACATGGACTGTTTTACCAATGTCCTTACTATGTTTCTGGACCTGGGAACATTACAGTTGCGTTGCTGTCTATGGGAAGGTCAGAGAGCTCTCATATTTCATCAAAAATATCTTAATTAGTGTTCCGAAGACGAACGAAGGTCTTACGGGTTTGGAACGACATGAGGGTGAGTAATTAATGACAGAATTTTCATTTTGGGGTAAACTAACCCTTTAAACTTTTTTTGTCGATAGAACCAGTGTGAATACGTCACCCATTATTAACTTTTTTAGTTAGTTTAGCTTTATGTCTACCAGACTGATCCACCTAGACAACTAACTGTCAGCCCTCACAGCTGGGCTCGGGCTTGTTCAAATACACCTGACACCACTTCCAAATGAACTAATATGATCCTCACCCCTCGCCTCACTCCAGGACTCCAGAAGAGTTCAGCTAGAACAACAAACTCATATTTCTTTTATTTACTCAATCGATCGCACCCATCTCATATCCTCTCCTCTGCCTTATTGACCATTTCTTTGTAATTTTGTATAAAGGTCACTCAGAACGACATTCCAGAGATCTCAGTATCTGGACCGCACTAAAGTAAGATCATTTATCAATAGCTTTACACAGAAACAGAGCCAATATATCGGACTGTTTGTTGCATTTCTGTTGCATTAGCTACTCTCTACTTTTGAGGGAGTAGCTCATATGTAACGGTTTAGACTCAACACAATTACAAGATTTTTCAAAAAAAAAATCAAAGATTTGAAAAGAAGCTCAAGTCTAGCAGAACTGTCTCCTCATGCACTTGACTGCTAGGAAACTGAACTCATTTTTTAAACAAACCCATGAGACCTACCTAATCATGTTTCAGACATGACTAGTTCAGACAAGTTCAGACTCTGTGAGACAATTTATCATCAGAAACACATATTTGAAGAGCTAACACAACCAATTCAGATTCTTCATCAAGACTTTCAGCTAATGAATGAGTGCATGTTAGGAGTATGAATGAAAAATGCTTTAAAATCGACTATTCCATTCAGACAGTCCATTTCAGATTATGATATCAAAGCGAATGTGTGCAAAAATGGGAAAAAGTGGGTCAATTTTCATCTTTTTTGCAAACCAAGCATAAAATTAGAATTGAATTACACAGCAGGAATGCACACATTCATTTAAACATGACATTGAGCCCACCATCTGCAACAGCAGTACTGTATTAGTGTGCTCTAAACAACATATGAGAAAGCAATTTAATGCATTTTATAATAGTAAGTAATTCTGTAAACCAGTGAAGAACATATTTAAATACTTTGACTGACTGTCATGTTCTAAAATTCAATAAATATCCATGAAATTTACAGAGCGCCCCCCCAAAAAATAAAAATTCTAAATTAATATTATAAAAATAAAAATGGGTGGTTTTGCAATACTAATAAATTCTGGTAATCACTCAAAATAATTGGAAAATTAAAAATTAACAAGTAACCTCCACTGGACCAACTGAGACAGATTGACCCATGTGCAAAAAATTCCTAATTGAGGGAACCATGACTCTCATAGATGCAATGAATGAACGTGGTGTGCTTATTTTCTTAAATTCAAGGAACTCTGCATCACATACTTGCAGGATAACTCTTGCAATCTGAATTAAAAAGGCATTATTTTAGGAGCATTTCCAACTCTAATCCAAAATCCCCTGCAGACGCCTGTTACACAACAAGGCTGAAATGCTGATACAGAACACACAACTCTTCATCATAACAGGTAAATTTATAAATAATCTATCTGTCTATTTATCTATCAATCAAGCAATCTAAGACATAACGGCACTTTTAAATGCATCTTTCAGTGGAGATTCTGCCAATTTAATGGCATGTTTCAGCATTCATTCCTGTGCCAATTTGATTCTTATCAACTAACAAGGGAGGATAAATTACAGGGAAAAGGACTTCTATGTAGAATTCTAAATTACAAAAGAACTCAACATCTGATATCAAAAATCATGCTGAAAATGGAACACAGATCAGGATGACCATATATGTTATCCACACTAGACATTTTTAATCGTCTAAATGCCACAGACCCCCAAATATGATCATAAAGGCCCTCCATCCTAAAAATGTAAAAGGCAGCTTTTTATTTACACTGACAGAGACTAAATTTATACTATGAAACGCTAATATTACAAATATGATTTTTTAAAAACTGTACATTTCTATTTTTTCTACTATTACTGTACTTTTATTTATTTAAATATTTTTAACCAATTTATTTTATTAAATTTTATTTATTTCTTTATTTTATTAAATAATCTTTATATCGACGTATTTAGTTAGATATAAAAATAAATAATAAAAATAACAATGAATAATATGAATAAAATAATCAAAAATAAATAAATATTTTTAAAAATATTTAAATAATACATCAGTACAGTACTATATCGAGTAGATAGCAAGATTGACTATTCGATAAATACATATTTTTATAACGAAAAACTATATATCTATCAGAATGTCTAACATCCTGTACTTTTTGATGCAGCCTATTATTTAAATAATTTTTAAAATATATTTATATTGATTTTCTACACTGATTTTCTCTAAACTTTTTCACATTTCCCCTAGCACTCTCACCTACAACAAGCAACTTTAAGCATAAATTCAGCTTCATTTAGGGATTGTCAAGCCGCTATCAGGACAGGACTGCAGGGGTGCACACACCCTTTGCCACATGTCACCATGTGTCTCTATGACTATCCAGCTCTTCCACATGCTGTATAAAGGTTTATCTGACCCACAAGGGTCTGTCCTTTCGCTAGATAAGACACTGCAGGGCATGAGTATGAAAAGACCAGTGATATATGCCTACAGGTAGCTTCTCAAGTTTGCTGGAGTGGATTGAGAGCAAAACACACATGATTTTACTGCAATAGCCCAACCACCCAACCTTAAAGCCTGGTTAACTGACAGATTACCGACCCCCAATAAGACAACAACCCATTTGCCCACCCTTATTTACATCTTAAACCCCCTAACACTAACATTTATGTTAATAGATCAACAGCTGGGTTGACACAGTCGGTTTCAAAACCTATAAAGCTGCCTAACTAGACATGTTTATGGCGTCACTTGCGTTAAATAACGCGGCTATGATGTCTATCTAGGCAGCCCACTAGGTTTTGAGACACATCCAGCGTGTGAAATAAAGAGGCTCAGACGGAGACAGACAGGAGGGTGGCTCACAGGATGCCTGAGCAGGACGTGCAGACGAAGGAGCCCACGGTCATGTTGGCGTAGGTCGGGCCGCGCTGGTCGCAGTCGAAGCACTTTCGGTTGGGCGCCAAACTCGTCATTTCCCGCAGCATCTTCAGGTGTTTTTCTTCCTGCTTTCGCTTCGCGCTGGCTGCCATGGCCGGAGCCGTTAATATAACGTCGGTCAATTAAAAAAATAATAATATAAGAAAAATCCAATATGTGTTCCTGGGGGAATATGAGACAGGGGCTTCCTTTAAAACGTTTCACCGGGAAACGGGACGGTAAGACGGACCGGACTTCTTCAGAAGGACCTCACGTTTCGCGAACAACGGGCGAAAAGCGCCGTAGTGAAGAGAGGAGGGTCCTGAGGCGCAGGCACTTTCTTTAACGGCCAGCCTGCCCACTCTACTTTCACTGCCAGTGAGCGACTCAACGGCCAGCCCTCCCACTCTGTTCAGTTTAATACAACGACCAACAGGGGGCGAGTACTAATAATAAGTACTCAACGGAAGAAATACCAAAGCGCTCAATGCTAAAACTGTCCATAAAACTTGTTGTGCGGTGTAAATCTATATGGAAATATAATAAATATACACTCATGTATAGTTTTGCTCAATATTCCTACTTTTAAGTGAGAAAAAACATCCTGTTTTTGTGTAACAGGGCTAATAATTGTATAATTCCACTAGCACTAGAGCGAAAACTCTGGAAGGTGAACGCGATGTAACCAATCACAGGCGTCACCTAAGATCACGTGATTGCAATCGAGCCCCGCCCACAAGACTTCACGAGTGCTCGTTCTCGCCCTCATTTAAATGTTCTTAACCCGCAGCGCCCTCTAGAGGAACACATGGACGAAACACAATAACACAGCAGCCTAGAAACCGGCTCCTAGAAATTCTCTGCAAGAGTGACCTAATTCAGAGGATTTGGCTCGCTGAGGACATGAATCGACTTTTTTAATCACTTTTTGTTTTTAAGATGGCCATGGATATGTATAATGAAGTGATAAATGAAGCTGTCTAAATTAAATAAAGTAGTTTTGTGTTGCATTGGCCAAATGCTGCGTGGGAGAGACTGGGGCTAGTTGTCGCCTTTTACTTCGAGATGGTCCTCACTGCAGAACACAAGATCCAGGGGGCGGGGTTGGATGTAGATCCAACTCCTCCCACCTTACATATACCTAAACCTACCCCTCTCCACCCCCGGATCCCTAAACCTACCCGTCTCCACCCCCTGATCCCTAAACCCACCCATCTCCATCCCTAAACCTACCCGCCTCCACCCCCTGATCCCTAAACCCACCCATCTCCACCCCCTGATCCCTAAACCCACCCATCTCCACTCCTAAACCTACCCGTCTCCACCCCCTGATCCCTAAACCCACCCATCTCCACTCCTAAACCTACCCATCTCCACCCCCTGATCCCTAAACCCACCCATCTCCACCCCCTGATCCCTAAACCCACCCATCTCCACCCCTAAACCTACCTGTCTCCACCCCCTGATCCCTAAACCCACCCATCTCCACTCCTAAACCTACCCGTCTCCACCCCCTGATCCCTAAACCCACCCATCTCCACCCCCTGATCCCTAAACCCACCCATCTCCACTCCTAAACCTACCCGTCTCCACCCCCTGATCCCTAAACCCACCCATCTCCACCCCCTGATCCCTAAACCCACCCATCTTCACCCCTAAACCTACCCGTCTCCACCCCCTGATCCCTAAACCCACCCATCTCCACCCCCTGATCCCTAAACCCACCCATCTCCACTCCTAAACCTACCCGTCTCAACCCCCTGATCCCTAAACCCACCCATCTCCACCCCTAAACCTATCCGTCTCCACCCCCGATCCCTAAACCCACCCATCTCCACCCCCTGATCCCTAAACCCACCCATCTCCACCCCTAAACCTACCCGTCTCCACCCCTGATCCCTAAACCCACCCATCTCCATCCCTAAACCTACCCGTCTCCACCCCCTGATCCCTAAACCCACCAATCTCCACCCCTAAACCTACCCGTCTCCACCCCCTGATCCATAAACCCACCCATCTCCACCCCCCAG
>CM077253.1:7305068-7447568 GCA_039654775.1 Spinibarbus caldwelli | reverse complement strand
ATAGCAATTACTTATTATTAGTACAATATAAAAATGTATGAATGACCATGGTACTTAATATAAGTTCTAGTGTTGTTATCTGCTTATTAAAAAAAACATTTTGGTAAATTAAATAAAGCTGAAATAAAATAATACATGCATATTATATGAAAAACATACATAAAAAATGACAAAAAAGTATATTTTATATATATATATATATATATATATATATATATATATATATATATTAGATGAAAAACTTAAACTTGAAAAGCGAAAACAAAAATACTGCCTTGACAACTAAGTGAAATAAGCTTAAGATGAGATACAATTATGACAAATAAACTGAAATTAAATAGTTAAATCTATATGAATCACCAAGCAAAACGACTAAAATTCAAACTTGATCAAACCTAAAAAAAGAAAAATAGAAGTAAAAAAAATAGTAATAAATACTATAAAATTATTATAAAAATAAACACTAATATGTTCAACATATTTTCTAACTTTGTTTGGATTTTTAAAAAAACGTTTAAACTGTCAAGTTTAAGACCAACAATTATACTTCATCTTCAGAAATTAAACAAACAAGCAAATCCAGAAGACTAAAAGCAGACAGGATAGAGTGCAGTTCACTACTGTTGTCATTTATTCAAATAAAAGCATTTGTAATACAATGTTCATGGCTCTGTGAGAGGAAAACTGAATGTGTATCATTTCAGTAATATCCTGCAGAAAACGTTGTAGCAGAAATAACAACATCAGCATATTACAATAATGCGCTGTTGTACATAAATAATGACCAGGACTAAACTCACACTTAACAAGTATTGTTTCTATGTCAATGCAAGTAACATACAGACGTACATAATGCACCTAACATCACAACAGTCCGTAAATATACTTTTTATCTAATATTATACGCTTTTCTTTTGACTATGCCATATCAGTGCATTTCATTCCATTGGTCTTTGTAAAAGTTGACATAATATTGTACTAATCTGTATAGTAAACATATGGAAAAATAAATGATTACAGCCAAAGCTCAAAGACAGGTAAAGTATATACATCCGGTTCATGCTTGGCTTACGGAAAAAAAAAAAGGAAAAGAAATTAAAAATGTACAAAACCAAGAAAATGAACAATTGTACAGTTGTACAAAAAAAAAAGTATAAATATATATTTATAATAATAAAACGAAACCAGAGACAAACCCACACAACAACAAAAAAAAGCTATCCCTGACTTTACCGCTCTTACTGTGAAAAAAAAAAACAAAAAAAAACATTTTAGCCATTAAAAAATATGGCTAAAGTTTGACACATAGAACAGAGGGGCGGAGTTTTGATTTTGCCCCTCCCACATCGCAGAGTCCATGTAGCTTTAGCGACGGAACCAAACCCAGCTGTTGATAAGCCAGAAAGCTACAGTGATGGAATACATGATCATTTCTCGCTTGACTCTCTCTTTGTTCTCCTCCTCCAAGAGCTGCAAACGCCGGTTCAGCTTAACAATCTGTAATGACACGAAATCAAAGAAATTCATTAACCCCTCATTCTCATATAATGATTTCTGAAGGATCATGTGACACTGAAGACTGGAGTAATGATGCTGAAAATTCAGCTTTGCCATCACAGGAATTTTTTTGTACTGTTTTGTATTTTTGATAAAATAAATGCAGCCTTGTTGAGCATAAGAGACTTCTTTCAAAGACATCTGAATGGTAGTGTACATAAAATATGTTTACATGTATTTTTTTAAACCCTGCATAATATTAAGCAGCAGAATAATACTTGTCTGCGTAGAGAGGTGGCGTCCACAACAGCCATATCGTCTGGTGCTCCTTCTAGAGTCGAGTCCAGCGTGGCCAGGGCATGCCTGTCAAAAACATAATTTCATTTCATGAGACACTGAGTTTGTATTGAGAGGACAGACAGAGAAAAACAAATCAAGAGAAAAAAACAGATGAGAGGGAAGAGATGAGAGGAAGTTACCTGTTGTCATGCTGGGGGTTAGAGAGGGTTGAACCCCCTCTAAGAGATGGCTTGCTGAGAAGCGGATATGGAGAAAGTGAAAGAGGGAAAGGACAAAAGAAGACATAGACAGACAGACAACTTTAATAACATGCAAATGCGCTTCAACTGGTATATAATATGTATATACTGCAGGTGGTCTGTCTCACAAACCATGTCAACATTTTCTAATTAAATAAACCTTGCAAAAAAAAAAAAAAATAGATTTTATGGTAAACCAGCCAACTGCACAAATGTAAACACAAAAATACTAATTTTAGTCTCATTTTCAGACAGTGGTTTTACACAAACCTACAGCTGAGCTTAGTGTCTGTCAGTGGAATTGAAGTTAATGCCATTCGGAAAGCTACTAATGAGAAGCCAAGCAGGTCACAGGGCACAGGAAATGAGCTCATGAATACCACCTATGCAGGTATTCACAGAAACCAACATTAAAGGAATGTTCTGTATTCAATTTAAGGCTGTATAAATTCACAGCATTTGTGGCATAATATAGATTACCAAAGAAAAAAATTTGTTCTTGTTTACTACAAAAAAATAAAAAAATAAATAAATTACAACTATAATTTATAAATAAATTAACATTGATGATAAGAAATGTTTCTTTAGCAGCAAATCGGCATATTAAAATGATTTCTGAAGGATCATGTGACACTGAGGACTGGAGTAATGACTGCAGGAAATTCATCTTAAATTACATTTGCAAAATTAATTACATCACAGCAATAAACTGCCTTTTAAATTTAAGCAACAGTTATTTTAAATTATAATAATATTTCACAATATTACAGTTTACTGTATCAAATAAATGAACTCATCACCAAACACCAATGACTTGTACATATGGGTACAGTTATTTTAGACACTTCCAAAACTGTTGCAATTTTTAAATACATGAATTATGTTTCCATCTTTGTTGCCACAGTTTTGGAAGTGCCTTTTTCTGTTCTAAAGAAGGGGGCGTCCCAATACGTTTGTCCATATAGTGTATGTACAAGTCATTGGTGTTTGGTAAAGAGTTTTTGGCTCAAGGTCTGCATTTAAAGTCACTCCAGAGGTGTTCAGCTTGGATTAAGACTTGGCTTTCTGCAGACCAGTCAAGTTCTTCCACACTGACTGAATCAATCATTTCTTTTTGAACCTTGCCTTATACACAGAGGCATTGTCATGTTAGAATAGAAAAGGGTCCTGTCCAAACTGTTGCTTTAAAATTAGAAGCACACATTCTCTAGAATATCATTATATGCTTAAACATTAAGATTTGTACTCATGGAAATTACTAAAGTAGTCAAACCTGTTCATTAGAAGGGGGTGACCCAATACTTTTGGCAATATAGTGTATATATATATATAGTTTTTTTTGTGATAATCATTCCACAGATGCTGTCAATAGATTGAACTTGTAAAGAGCACAAACATTTCTTAAAAAACTATACAGCAATGCCACAAACTGCTTGTGTAAATTTAACTTAAATCTAAAAGCTCAGGGGAAAAAGAAAGGATTCCAACAAAAGAGAAAGAAATAAAATCTTGTGCGCATTTCTACTCATGCTAAACATAAAACCCCAAACCAAGAGGCTGAGGAAGAAATGGAGCTGAGTAAAGCAGCGTGTCCACATCCAACAGCAAACAACACAGGAATAAAGCTGTCATTTAAAAAGGTACCTCCTAAAATTTTAACTATGAAAAGTTTTGTGCTTTGTAGTTGAAAGGAGAACTGTTTGTCTGTCAGTGCAAATATCCTCAGTGTATTTTCTCACCAAATCAATTTGTTATCAGAATGACACATGAATGTCTATCAGTCAAAGAGGACTTTGTTCCTGGATTAATCTGATTAGTTGATCGGTGAAGCAACATCTAATTTAGCCAAAAGTCAGTTTTTCAGGACAATTTCAGAGGTCTGATGTCAAAGGTCACCTGCGCTGGTTCTCGTCCAGGACCTCCAGGACCTGCTGGTAGGCCCGACGTGTGGTTGATTGGATGAAGGTAAGGACGCCGCGGGCGCTGAAGAGGTTAAACCCATCCTCAGCACCACCGAAAGGAGCCATAGTGCGCAATGCAGCAGAGGGGGAGAGAGTCATACTGATGAACCACAGAGAAAGAGAGAGAGAGAAAGAAAGAGAGGCACAACGAAAGAACAAGAAAGGAAAAGTAGAAGATAGAAGAGAGAGAAAGTCAAACAAATTTTAGGTTTCAGAAAGAAGGAAATAAAAGGAGAAAGAATGAAATAGAAGTCGGAGAAAGAAAATAAAGACTGCAACAGATGGGCAACAGCCTCACCATATATAGAAAAGGTTCACAACCCCAATACAAACCCTTCTACAAGCTGAAACAAGCAGACTCTCGTCGTTTTAACACAAACAAACAAAGCAGTCTCTGAGTATCACAACCTCTAAAGCAGATTTGAAACGGCTGAACTCACATCAGACTAACGATGAGGCTGTTTACTGAACCATAGAATCCATCTACACTAATCCAAACAGACACAACTTCACCTCTGAGATCCATAAAGCGGTCTGCTTTAAAAATAGTGCACATCACAAATACAGCTCAGGTATTTGTTAGATGAATCTCACGTCCAGGTCACATTTCACCAACCCCAGAAAAAATTATTGAGGGAAAAAAATGTTTTATCATTAATTAAGCACTTTTTTTTTTGTTATTTTACAATCTGTATAGTATAAGGGTTATATAATAATACATATTGTTTTATTTAAAAATAATTTATCATATATTTTTTGTTATTGTATTGCACAGTATTATTTCTATAATATATCCTTTGAATAGTTTAGCATGTTTTTGAATCACAGTAATTAGCGTAAGATCTATATTAAATTAATTAGAATTGCCATTGTCATGAAAAAAACTCAAAATCATAATGGTTTAAAAAAATAAGCTTCATTTTCTTAAAGTAAATATTAATTCGTTCTTTTAATTTTTGTGGTAAAATAAGACTTGGACATGTTCTTGACGTGTAATTACTGATGTAACGGTGAACAAGTGTATTGATGATTTTGTGTACTGTTAATTCATATAGTTAATTTTGTTTATTGTTAAGTAATATAGTTTATTATTAGTTAATATTGTTAAGCAATTAAACATACTACAATTCAAAAGTTCAGGGTCAGTAGGATTTTTATATTTGAGTCTCTTATGCTCACCAAGGCTGCATTTATTTGATTAAAATAGAGTTATGAAATATTTTTACAATTTAAAATAGCTATTTTCTATTTATATATTTTAAAATGCAATTTATTCCTATGATGCAAAGCTGAATTTCCAGCAGCCATTACTACAGTCTTCAGTGTCACATGATTAGAAATCATTCTAATATGCTGATTATTATCGATGTTGAAAACAGTTGTGCTGCTTAATATTTTCATAGAAACTGTGATACTTTTGTTTGAGGATTCTTTGATAAATAGAACAAATTTTTTTAAATAGAAATCTTTTGTATCATCATAAATATGTTTACTGTCACTTTTGATCAATTTAATGCATCCCTTCTAAATAAAATTATTAATCTCTTAAAAAAATGTACTGACCCCAAACTTTTAAAACGGTAGTGTGTATAAATGTTATATTAGTACATTATGATTCTGTTAAAATGTTTTTTTACTAAATCTAAATTAGGTAAAATTTGATAAAAGACTGTTTGGCTGATGGACGTGACACATTTAGATTAGTAGCAGATGTTGTACTAGTCTTCATTTTATTGGGGTCTAGAAAAAGAAAAAGAGATGCTGGTCAATGGTGGGTTTACGTACTTTTACTGGCAGACCAGCCAATCAGAAAACACCATGTCAAAACAAGCAAACAACTGGTTGAAGGAGAATGACTGATCTGTTTTTTTAAGTACAAACCCTCCGCGTGAACAGCTTCTCAATGCCAGGAGTGGCCATTCATTAGAACAGAACAGAGTAGAATAGAGCTGTCAAGCAGTCACGGCATGAGGGAAACTGACTGACAAAGCAACTATAAACTACACTGACCAATATCACAAGTTGTTTTATACTGTGATAAAATTGGTCTCGACCATGACTGACAAGTGTGCTAGCGCCACTCCTGCACATGCAATAACATGCACTGAGGTTAAAAAGCACAAAAGCCAAACCAAAAAGGCTTGAAACTAAACAATATACATGCATGGTTCTAACTCACCCCCTTTGAGTCAGCATCATGAAGGGAGAAAGAGAGACACCAGGGAGGAGGAAAAAACATATAATGGAGTGAGAGGGCCAGAGGTGAAACGAAGGCACGTATGCATGTGTATTCGTGGTTTTGCACTCACATGGAGTCGTTCCTGGCGAGCTGGCCATTGTGATGCACACCTGTGTTCTCGCTGACTGAGCGCTCTCTACGTGTCCTGGTTTGCGTGCGCACCTGTGTGAAGGAGAGAACATGAAAGTGGACAGGTGTTCCTCATTTTACTAAACCCAAGCTTTTTTTAGTGACATTTATTAACAGTCACATTTACACAGCTTCCGTCCTGCTAAATTTGGTCTGTCCCACTTACTTCTTCGCTGGGCTGACTGGCGGAGCTCGCCTGCTCCATTTCGAGGAAGTCGATGGGCCTTTCGTTGAGTGTCAGGACCCGAGGTGGTGTCTTGAGGGACAGTGCTGACTCGAGTGGGGTGGACTGGATGAGGTCCAGATCTCTGGAAAACTGCATGTCATCACGGTCACCTGCAAAGGAAGATGAGTGACTGATCAGATAATCATCCCCTTTGACAATTGGGTGAAAATGTGGACAATTTATGTGAAACAAACTGCTTTAAAAACGATATTCACTCTCATGTTGTTCCAAACATGTATGGATTTTGTTTTTTATGCAAAACACAAAAGAAGACATTCTGAAGAATTGTTTTTGTATATATAATGAAAGTCAGTGGTGTCCAAAACAACATCTCATTGTATAGACAAAAAACACAGAACATTTACTAAAAAGGATCTTCAGAAAGGTTCATACAGGTTTGGAACAACACAAGGGAGAGTAAATTTAAATTTTGATAGATTTTTGACAATTTGTTCATTTTTTTTATGTTTATGGAGTGCTGCAAGGATGACATATTTTTGTAAGTCCACTTTTTTGTGTTTATCACACATGTCCAGTTGCATCATCCTGATATCAGTGAGTTTCTTTAATGGGTTTATGGTTAAATGCCTGAAAAATGTCTGTGCTGAACATAAGATCAAGATTTTCACATTTTATTCTACAACATAAAATACATCAAACTTACTAGTCCACTTTACTGCATCATTGTGTTTAAAATCACACTCTTGCAAACTATTCTATCTCAAGCTTTCAGGGAAAATGTTTTTTAAATAAAGAATGAAAGCTGTCAGAAGCTTAGTGGTGCCAAAAGCCAATGGAAATATCCTATTGGATTTTTGCTGAGGGAACCAAGGTGATGCAAATTTCTGGATTAGCCTACAAAAATCATCACTGCAGCACTCAATACAATCTTCTATCCTAATGTAATGTGAAAAAATCTTCCCATCTCGTACCTGCCACTACAATTCTCTCAGGAACGTGCATCATTGCCGTGTGAAGCATCTCATGCTCTGGAAGTTCCTGCCCTTCAGGCTCATACGGAGCCACTTTGAGCTGCTCAGGAATACGCATTCTCTGATTGATGCCCTCTGTGTACTCCAGCTCATAATGGATCCGGTTCATCTCTGCCATATCGGCCGTGGGAGAGGGGAAAGCCGCTCCATTCATCTACAGGGAAAAAGAAAGGAAGGCTGTGATGTGAGGATCTTAACATGTCAATCAATCAAAAAAAATAATTCAAAAGGAACGTGCACAGAAGTCGTATTGGAATTTTAATGGATGCACACAATGTTTTGATATTTCCTTCTTTTAATTCTTTCTTGTACTGTACTGAGAAATGTTTCACATCAGAACAGCTAAAAGAAACGAGGGCTGCGTTTCCCACAAGCATCGTAACCCTAAGTAGATCGTAGAATCATTGCCACCAATGGTTTCTACGATCAACTTAGCTTACGATACTTCTGAGAAACGCAGCCCAGATTAGAAGCCAGATGAAAACCCTGAAAAGGGTCATTTATATCTGTATTGCATTTTATCGCATAGGTAATTATAGTTATTTTTATTTTATTGTTTTAGCATTATTTTTACACTATTATAGCATTTATTAGTATTTTTAAACTTGCTTTTATTTTTATGTTTTCATCTTAAAGTTATACAGTAATTTTATGAGCTTTTGTAATTTTCATTATTTTAATTATATTTCTATTAAGCTTTAATCTATTTTTATTTCAGTTTTAGTCATTTTAGTACTTAAATTTATTAATTTATTTAATTTATATATTATTTCACTCGTTGGCAAGGCAGCATTTCTCATTTTCAATTTTTTTAGTTTTAAACTTTATTCTTTTATTTAGATTTTTTAAAGTTTTATTTCAATTACCAAACACAATTAACAATAGCTTTAGTTTCAGTTAACAATAGCAACACTAGTTCTAAATGATGTTACGCTTAATCCAAAGAAAAATTCAATTTCCTTCCAAATTATAAAACGAAATACCTCCAATTTGCTCCAAACAGCAAACCATGCATCAAAATCTCTCATACAGCAAAACCGGAATCACAGGTCGTCCAACCTGGCCTGTGACATTTACCCCAAATACAAAAAGACTGTAAGCTTGCTAATAATAATACTAATTTATGTAATATAGATAAATAACCAATCCACCCACTATCATGCCCAGATCCTCAGGCTAAACTGAAGCACAGTTTAGTGAAGCAGCCGTCATCTGTATCTTGTGGTTTGATCATGAGATCAACTATTTAAGCAAGCAAAATGCCACTGAATACAGGAGCAGCTCCAAAGTTTAATCTCTTAGTAAGCATGCCTACTGAATGAATGCGTTTGTGAATTGTGTTTCAGGTAGTTATCCAACAAAAACAACATCAACATCAACATGGGTGTTTTTGGTTTCATTTATGCTGGATGCAAGGCAGCATTGACAGCAGCAGTAATGTTTTGTTTTGAATGTTTGGGTGGATCAATTCAAAACAAACAGAAAATACATAATTTTAGGTTAATAAATAGATAATGAGTACATCAGGGCCCAAGAGTACATCAATGACAGCTGATAAAGGGCCAAAGCGTGACCAAAAACCGCATCACAGCTCTTTTAGACTCATACCTTCACCGAGATCAGATCCACCGGCCGATTAGACACGTTAAAGTGAAATGCTATCGTAAAATCCAATTATTTTGTGTTTTTTATTTTAGAAAAAGACAATCATCCCGCAGTACAGCACCACAGCTGCATGAAGCTGGCGGACACTGTTGAACTGTATTGAAAAAAACGTGCGTAAGAAGCGCTTTTCAAAATAAAAGTCCCCAGTGTGTCATTTAAAAGTCATGCGTTTTCACTTTCTCTTCAGTCTGTAAATTATCTCTGAAATAACACAATAATTTTCAGTTCAAGTTTATTTTGGGTTGCATTCCCTCAGTAACATCACAGGAAATAGGCCTACACAAATTACAACTGTGATGGAAACGTCTTGAAAAAGAATTTAATTATTTAATAATTGAATTGACTTTTTGATTACATTAAAAAAAAAAAAAAAAAAAAAAAAAAACATGATCCACCAGCTCATTAGTCGCGTTAAGTTGTGGTAAATGGTACATTTTCTGTCTTCACATGCAATAATGACAGGCGCAACACAGATATTACATTTAGTAGAATAAAACCTAATTGGTTTGTATTGTTGTATTACAAAAGCAAAAGCAGGATATTCATAAATGTAAAACACACAGAATTTGGGAAACAACAGCTATGCAATGGGGCGTCGTGTTTCAATCGTGGCCCCTAGCGGTTGCTTGTGTGTGTGTGTGTGTGTGTGTGTAGTAAATGTGCTTGGAAGAGCGCTGAGCGATTGTCCAGTCTGTCTCAGTGAGCTCCCAGTTGAGGATATCAGCTCCAGGACTCTAGGATGCTCGATTATTTCAGACTGCAAGGAAAAACCCTTTAGTGCTTTCATAAAGTTAATATTTACAGCACCTTCCTCGTGCATGATGAAGTGATCGGACCCTTTAAAGTGGACGGTGGGCCCCTGAAACCTGCTGACCACAAGCCCTGAAGAGTGTTTGCTGCATGTGCATGCTGTAAACGATGTGCTGCTCCGTGGCGCGTCTGCTCTGCTGTGTGATCGTGGCTCTGAACGGCGCAGCATCACTGGACCTGCAGCCGGACATGTGAGGGACTCTCTTTATTAATATATATATATGCTATTTATTTTAAATCAAGTTTTGTGGTTGCCAAAGTAGAAGACGGGAAATTCTTATCTGAAACTTAATTCCAGCGTAAAACAAACTCAAAATAATCAAAGAAAACACTTTAAAATAACTTTAATTAATAACATTAATAAGCATTTACATGTTTTAGATCATAATGATCGTTAATGTACATTCAAATAATAAAAAATGTCTTGACGTTTTAATATAAATTTTCATTTTCACATAGAACATGCATGAACGTCTGATTTTTTATATTTTTAGTTATTAAAGTACTTATTTCAGGTTGAATGGTAAATGTGTCACCAGTGTTTTTAAGAAAATGTAACATCAACTGAAAGCATTTCGCTTATGAAATGTTTATCTGTGATCGGTTTTCAAATTAGCTACTTAATGTTCAAGTTACTATTATTAATAATTAATAGCCTAGCCTTCTAATTGCTTAATTTGTTTCATATTCCTATTATTAGTAATAACAAACAATAATAATTAATTAATTTGGTTTCTTACCGTTAGCTCTTTGTTTTGATATAGCACAATAATTTGGAAGGTTCACTGATAATTATCTTAATTAAAAAATGCGTTATTTCTGTAGTGATTTAATTGCTCTTTAGGTGTCGCCAAAAGCGCCATTTGAGTCCATTTGGAAATGTGAATTTATATTCAAACATAAATGATCATTAAATAATTTAATTTATTCTGTAAACACTTGATTATCATATTTATCTAAACAACAAATTCACTCAAATACTGCCCTGTAAGAATTTGTAAATATGTTAAGCGTGACTGAGGCCAGTGAATCAACCCCTCTTGACACACTGACTCCAGAGCTGATCCGGTGTGTGACTGTGCAGTTTATCTGCGAGCCCCCTAATTAACTCAGGATGTGTTGTATTAAGCCCAGATGGTCATAGGAAGCAACCTGAGAGAGAACAGAACCCTCTGAGACAGAGCCCAGACTCACCACACTCAGTCTATGAAACTAAAATCAAGAATTTAAGAACCAGACTGTCGCAGATGGATTATAACAAATCATTCTGCAATATTCTGATGTATTTATGAAGGTGAAATGCATTCTCAGCGATATTCCATACTCTGAGCTGTGGATAGGGTGCTCTAACCTTTGGACAACCATAAGAAAGATTTAAATCAACTAACAGCTCCTGACAGATATGGATGTGAGGAGAAGTGAAGGAATGTTGAGTGTGTATGTATGTACTTAGCTATACTTTAGGGCCAAAATTATCCCTAAAATGGTCTAAATCTGAGAAAACCTCCATTTGGAAATATTCAGGTAGGCTTTCAATTGGAAAATGTATTCATAAATGAAAGCATATCCTTTTTGAATTCTGAGGTAGAGTTTGGCTTAGTCTAGCAGTGTTATTTTGTTATTTATGTACTATCACAGTATTTATTGATATTTTGAATTTAGCTAGTTAAATGTGTGTGTTGGTGCAACTGATCATTTGGATCCTGAACATGTGGTTCAGCATGTTCTTGGAGCATCAGACTTTACAAGCTGTGAGATCATTGTGTCAACATCCTAAAACGAGCTGTTTCCGAAGCCACAAGATCTAAGAGCAGATTACTGATTTATTTTCTCAATGGCTCATAGTGCCATAGCATGATCACAGCCCAACTCATTATAGTTCTACATATCCTTGTATTGACATAATAAATAAATGCAGAACATCAAGACCCAGCACAGATAATTATATTTGTGAATGATCTTTTTACTCTAACAAGCCATTTAGTCCCCAAGTCTGTAATATGTGGTTACATTCTTGCACAAATTAACTTATCCCAGTATTTAGTGAGGAACATGCATATCTGTATCCGTAAGTCTTCATTCTGTCAGCTGATAACTATAGGGTACACATATGTTGACCCACATACGTGTTCTTCTGTGAACATTTATGTTGAAATTAATGCTTTTTTTAGCATGTGAACAAGATGGGTAGTTATGACATCATCACTAAATAAGGAGTTTTGGTGTTGGAAGTCCAAGGCCTTGTCCCAAATAAGGCTTTTTTCATGTTGCATGTGTTTTATAGTTCATGATGTTGCTCCTTTGTGCAATTCATTTACCCTTGATGTGCCCTCACTGGTCTGGATTTCGCAGCGAACTGCTATCCAACAATCCATGCAACATTACATAACCAAACTGAGAAAGACCAAAATTGAATCAGGCCATACAGAAGTCTATGATGTGTCTTAAAGAAAATTCACCCAACAATGAAAATTTACTGAAAATGTACTTCAGGCCATGTAAGATGTGGATGAGTTTGTATCTTCATTGGAACAGATTTGGAGAAATTTAGCATTCAACAATGGATCCTCTGCAGTGAATGGGTGCCAGATCTGTTCCAATTAAGAAACAAACTCATCTACATCTGGGATGGCCTAAGGGTGAGTACATTTTTTTTTTTTTAATACAAATTTTAATTTTTGGGTGAACTATTCTTTTAAATTCTATGGGGTTTAAAAGAATGAATATGTTTAGTATAGTATAATTTTCTCTCTTTCTCAGGCCGAATGTGTGTGAGGAGCAGGAGATGTCTATGCTGGGGGTGAGACAACCATGCGTTCAGGCGTTTACGCGTATGGTGAAGGTGTGGAGGCAGGGCTGTTCTTCTCAGCGCTGGTGCATGGGCTACGAGAGGAGGTGAGACACACTCAAACAACAACTATTTGCATTATTTCCTGTGTAAACATCAATTGGTCATTATCCCTTAAAGGGAGAGTTCACACAAAAATGTAAACTCTGTCATTAATTACTCACCTTCATGTCATTCCAAACCCATAAGACCATCGTTCATCTTCAGAACACAAATTAAGATATTTTTGATGAAATCGAAGAGCTTTCTGACCCTCCAGCAACACACCTGACAGCAACCTGAAATGTTCCCAGACCCAGAAAGGTAGTAAGGACATCATTTAAATAGTTCATGTGACATCAGTGGTTCAACTGTAATTTTACAAAGCTATGAGAATACTTTTTGTGCACAAAGAAAATAAAAATAATGACATGAGGGTGAGTATTTAATGGCAGAATTTTCATTTTTGGGTGAACTATCCCTTTAAACTTCTTATGATTATTTCCCCCTAAGCAATGATCTCTTAGGTCAGAATCAGTGGGTTTTAGGAGATTTGCTCTCCTTCCATTTAGTAGAGTCAGATTTGGCAAATACCACAGCAGATGCTTTCCAATGACTTAAATACACAGATTTCTAGGAAAGCATTTCTGAAAATCTGGGGTTAAGTGACTAGCACATTGGTGATCTGATAGGAGTTATAATAACCAACCATTGCCCCTCTGAAAGCAGACATACACTTTTCACATTATCAACCAACACATAATTATTGAATATAATACTTTCATCTGGCATGCTAAATACTGACCTGCTCATCAATGGCCTATAGCCATATGAACGAGTAAAAGTGTAAACTTTTAAATAAATTAATTAATAAATAAATAGATTAAATAGATTAATAAATAAAGAATAAATAGATTAAATTGATTAATAAATAAATAAATACTAAACAAGTACAGTACAGTACTACAGGGAGTAGAAAAAACATAAGGTAACACAATAGAAACTAAATATTTTCCAAACAATAGGTATTTTAAACACATTTATAATATTAACTTTTCAGGGTCAAGGAACATTTCAAAGATCATCAAATTTGGCGGTCCCTGGCTGGACAAGAGCTGCTAGCACCTGATTCATCAGATTCATCAGATTCATTGAAAAGGTTCACCTCAAACAAACAACTCGTTCACGAATCGGGCAAGTTCAAACTGAACGCACTTTTGCGGTTCAAGTTAAAAGAAATTCAGCAATTATAAGATTCAGAAAGCATCGCGACTCGTGAGCGTGTTTACAGTAGCAACTGTATTGTCGACTGTTCCTGTTATGACGTTATATCCGGAGCATAAAATGAACAATAAATATCTTTTGCTTTCAAATATTGGTCTATTTTTGAAATATTGTGTTCATGTAATTTCAGTGATGGTATGTCTCATTTGTCATCGTCTTTAGGTCATTAGGCCTATATCAGTGTTTACATACAATGAACCTGTTCATTATAATTCTGTATCTCTTTCTCCATCTCTCTGTCTCAGGACAGGGTATTATACAGTGTATAGACAGGCGTACAGTATGGAGATGCAAACTGTCTACAGGTGCTGCCCAGGATGGATGCAGAGAGGGGAAGAGAGAGGCTGTCTGCATAGTGAGTATCATAACACTGTATGTGTGTATTGTGGGTCAAGGGTGTCTGAACAATGCGTGTTATCCACAGGAGTATGTTCCTCTGGCACCTGCTTTAATGGTGGGAAGTGCTCTGAGACTGGTGATCAGCTTTGTCAGTGTCTGGAAGGGTTCGAGGGAACACGCTGCCAATATGGTGAGTCTCTAGTGCATGTCTAAAGGGGTTGAAATTTCTTATATCTTGAATGAATGGGTTCTGTTTTAGGTCTGTTGCTTGGGTCAGGCTGTGTGCATTAATGCATATGTGTTTGTCTTGATGCATTTATATATCTAAGGCAAGGTGTCTTTGAAGCTTGTTGTCCTGGGGTTTCTCGTCCCGCACCCTCTGTCCACCACCTGTGAGTGCAGAGGAAGTTTTTGCAGGCAAACATCACTTTGGTTTGTTAGATTCTCACTTGTTTCTCCCCCACCCAGTTGTTTTGACAGTATATGTGAGGTTTTCACACAGTGAAGTGTCAAATGAGGCAGAAAGAGAGTGTATGTGTTTATCCAAACATATGTGTGGTAGCTTTCAAAAGTTTGGTGTCAGTAGTATTTATTTTTATTTTTTTGAAAGAAATTAATACTTTTATTCAGCAAGGCTGGATTAAATTGATTACAAGTGACAGTAAAGACATTTATGTTACAAATGAATGCTACTCTTTTAAACTTTCTATTCATCAAAGAAATGTGTCACAGTTTCTGCAAAGAATATGAAGCAGCACGACTGTTTTCACCACTGATAACAAAAAAAAAAAAGTTTCCTCAGCCGCAAATCAGCATATTAGAATGATTTCTGAAGGATCATGTGACACTGAAGAGTGGAGTAATGATGCTGAAAATTCAGCTTTGACATCACAGGAATAAAATTACATTTTAAAATCTATTAAAACAGAAAACAGTTGTTTTAAATTGTAATAACATTTCACAATATTAGTTTTTACTGCATTTTTGGTAAAATAAATGCAGCCTTGGTAAGCATAAGAAACTTCTTTCAAAAACAACGTTACAAAATCTTACTGACCCCAGACTTTTGAATGTTAGTTTATTTGTAAAAAAAAGTTATAATTTGCTTGTATAACAGCAAAGTGCCTTTGAACATTGAAGCCTTTGAACATTGTCTTAACAGTAAATCTTAAAGTTTAGTCAGAGTTTTTTTGTGTGTGTGCTGTCTAAAGCAGCTTTCCTCCTGCGGTTTTATGCTGAGATGGTAGTTTGTGCTCCTAAAATGCTTTCTCAGAGTTTCTAAAATTAAAATTTTCTACTTCAAGTCCGTAACACGAAGGCTGATGGCTAAACAGTGCGGTGGTGAAATGACCGTGATGAAAAATGTCTTTTCCATGTTGGACTGGTAAACCTATTAAGCTCATTTGACTCAGAGACTGTGTATATGTGCATGTGAAAGAATGTTTTTACAGTGCTCTCTTTCAGTAGACATATCGCTACCACTGTAGCTCAGGACATGCTGTAGCTCAGCTGGCTTTTCCTGTTGGACTGATTTGCTGTGTTTGATGGCCACTGGTCACCTCTCAATTCCGAGAGAGAAAATGCAGGAAATACTATTCATAGAATAAGAAAAAAGAAATAGTTTACTCAACCTCATGTTACTCCAAACCTGTATGACTTACTTTCTTCCGTGGAACAAAAAAGATGTTAGGCAGAATGTTCACGTTAATTTTTTTCCATACAGTGAAAGTGGATTGTGACCAGGAGCTATTAAACTCCAAAAAGAAAAAATAACCACAATCAGATATGCATAGATTACTTTTATGGCACTTTCATTGTGCTCTTTTGTCATATTTGGAGCTTGACAGCTGCTGATGTTTTCAGTGTATAGGTGTGAACATTGTTTAATATAAATCCTTTTGTGTTCCACATAACAAAAAAATGGCATATGAGTATATAATGATCAGATCTGAAACTCTAATGGACACACATGTGAAATTACTGGGTTCTAAACCAACAGTGTCGTTCTACTAAACAACATTGTCTTCCTGATGGGGTGGAAGTGACTCGTGGGAAACAAACTCTTCACTGTCCATTACTGCAACTTTCCTGTTTACGGGTTTGCAATATGTGCTGAGCAGACAGTGTTTAAAGATGTGTCTTTTTGAGTCTGTTTGATACGGTTTGCCTCAGGGTTTCTTTCCCCTTAAGAGTTACAACCCTATGGTGCGTCCTGAATCTACATACTTTCTTGGAATACTGCAGTGTATTGAGGAGTTCAAGAGGTCCTGATCCACAAACTGCTCATTTAGGCACCCCATTAAACTGGGTCACATTTCTTACATTCTTTGCATGAAGACACACAGACATCTATATATTATTATATTCTTCTAGTCAAGTTGACATCTTTGTTATCATTCCAGTACAGACCCAACCTCACTGTATTGAATGCAAAACAACATTTTAATGCATTTAAAAATAGAAATTCTGTCACCATTTACTCACCCTCATGTCGTTCCAGACCTTTACGACTTTATTTCTTCTGTGGAACACAGAATAAGTTGTTGTTTTGGACTCCATTGACTTTCATTGAATGGACACAAAATTCAAATATTCTTCAAAATGTCTTTTTTTTTGGTTTATTTTCCACAGAAGATATAAAATTATAAAGGTTTGGAATGATATGAGAGTGAGTAATTAATAACATAATTGTCATTTTTGGATGAACTGTCATAACGTTCATAATGTTACAAACATTCTTTAGGAAACCCAAAATGATTCTTCTGTGGCATCATAATTACAAAACCCCCTGTTAGCCAATATTGTTTTTCCCTGTATGCATGGCTTTAATTATGTCAACAGAAAAGAAAAGTCATTTCAGAGCTGGAAAGAATTTTAATGAAAGATTTCTATTCAGAGTAACATGTCCTGATCAATCATGCACAATGAGACCAACATTTAGGAACATTTACAGTATTTACAGTATTAAGAAAGAGTCGATTGTTTTTTCAGTTTTTCACTTCTTCACTGCTCCATTCTGGTCTTTATCCTTCAGTTCAGTCATCTACTCTGAAATAAGACATGACATGTTCTGATCCAGTACAAATATGTGTATGTGTGCAAACTTTGACTGAGCAGTCTGTAAATTATGATTGAGGTCCTCGGATAGATTACAGTCTGTTCAAAAGCTTGCTTATCTAGGACAGCTATCCCTTTTAGTTTAATGAACTCGTACTGACATGCTCCATGTGCTGGTTTGGTGAGAAATAAATTTTTGAACAAGAGCTTCTCTGCTGCAGGACGTTCTGCCAGACACGGGCTGTTGAAATGGAAATTCGATTTGAAGATTATTGAAAAGCAAAACACTGGCAATGAAATCTGGCAATGAGTTTCCCGATCAACAGTGGGTTACATCTTCTTGTTGTTGAGATGGGCTCGATGATGCAGCGAGTCTGGCATCTTTTAAAATGTCATTCCAGTGAGAACTTGAGAAGAAAATGAATCTAACATCTCCACTCAGCAGGTGATCTCAGCTGAGAGACAGAGAAACCAAATCCTGCTGTGGAGAAACATGAACCGGTTGAGCGTGTGCTGGAATGTTCTTTTGCTTTTAACACAAAACCCTTTGGACTTCTAAAGATCTGTTTTTATACAGTATTAGCTGTCAATATTTGTTGTAAAATATGAGTTATTAAAGGAAAATTATATTGCTTTTTAATGGTTCATAACTAAACAGGCTTTCAATATCAGCTTTGTCTTAGATGTTTCTTCTAAATTCCGTAGAGGTGACATGAATATAAACAAAAATTAGACTCAAACTGTTGACATACAAAAAGAGTAGAGAGCTATAAAATGAGTCTTCATAGCATAGTGCAGAATATGTTGAGAAATGTTTGCATTTATATTGAAATTGACTTTTGATTGCAGACTTTAGCATCTTGGCTACAGCACAGTTTGAGACCATTTTTGAGATTTCTTATGAAAATCTGTGGAGGTCTGCTGCATTTATTTATGTATAATTTTTTTTTTAAAGAAATGAATACTTTCATTTGACCAGAATAAATTAATTTGATCAAAGTGACAGTAAAAACATTTATAATATTCCAAATCAGTTCTGTTCTTTTGAACTTTCGATTTATCATAGAATCCTGAAATACAATGTATCACAGTTCCCACAAAAATATAAAACAGCACAACTGTTTTCAACATTGCTAATTATGAGATATGTTTCTTGAGCTGCAAATCAGCATATTAAAATGATTTCTGAAGGATAGTGTGTTACTGAAGACTGGATTAATGGCTGCAGTTATTTAAAATTGTAATAATATTTCACAATTTTTTTTTAATTTTCTTTTTTGATCAGATAAATGCAGGCTTGGTAAGCATAAGAGACTTACTGAGCCCAGATTTTGAATGGTATTTGAAATAATGGTGTTTGAATGGTATTTAAAACAAATATACAGTATGATTCCCAGAAAAGCTGTCTTAATTTGTGTCTGTTTTCTATTCATACTTAATTTCTTTTATGGATTCTGTAAAGCAGACATCTGTAATTTAATATTTGATAGAATATAAAAACATCCCGTTGGTAGCTGTATACTGATCATCCATTAATTACGGAAACAGGTAGTTAATGTGCAAATGCTTACCAGATGTTTTACAGTCTCTTGCTGGTTGAAAAGAAGCCATGCTTGAATGTGAGGCCTTGATTGGATATGTGTGTTTATGTAGGACAATACAGGGCCAAGTGCAATGATCTATGTGATTTCTATACAACAGAAGACACGTGCCTCTACATGCTAAAACAAAGCGGCTGGATACACAAAACTATCTTCTCTGATAGGGCACACAGTTAGCTTAAAGTTTCTAAAGTTTTGTAACTCCTCTGTCTAAACCATTAAAGAGGATCTCCCAATGAAAGGACAGGGGATATTCCTGAGATACTGCTGCTTTTCCTCGTATTTATAACCCTGAGAGATAACCAAATGACTTTACCATACATTTGAGAAAAAGTAGAGAAAAGGAATGCAAGAGTATGAAAATGCCCAGTTTTTATTGCATTATGTTTCCTTTGAGACTCATTAGTGTATTTAAAATCCAGGACCTACAGTAAGAGATTATGCCTTAAATTTAAAGGTCGAATTGTGACAATAATCCTCTTTTCCACTTCTGAAGAGAAAAAGACAGTATGTAGGTACCTTGTGAGGTCTTGTCAGCTGTCGTCTGTCGAACACATTAGACATGCTTGACTGCGGCCAAACTGAGATCCCAGGAAAGATAGCAATGTTATTAGATTTCCGCTCTGCTCTGGCCCAGAATTTATGGTCATCATCAGTTAATATGTAACACTTCTTAATATTTAAATGGAAATAAGTGAAAGATGTTTTTATATAACTGCATGAATGAATGGATGGGCAAAAAATCCAATACATTGAAGGACTCATGGGAAGAGTCTTGGATGGTGGGCCATTTTGTCTTGAGGCAATACTAACAACCTAGAAACACGCTGGTTAATTTTGTGACTGAAAATGTGACTCTCCAGTCATATTTTTTATTGTATATATCTGTTTTTTTAAAGGATTAGTTCACTTGAAATGACTGAATGTTTAAATATTACACAACACAAACTGAATTAGTTCAATAACATTTTAAAATAGTCTTTCCATTTGCTGTTCATTTCCTGTTGATTGTTATTGATGGTTTTCTACATGTTTTTCATCGTTGTATCCTGTTCCTGTTCCTTGTTTCCAGAGCAAGATTAATGACAGAGGTCTGGATACAGAACAAGTCTAGATGTAGAAAGATTTAAAATGACAAAGAGAATGATCACCAAGTGTGAAACGTGGAGAACAGGGGCCTAAACAAGCTAAACAGATGGTGGCATGGATGTTTATTCTCAGATGTATTTGTGTGTCTATCCATATCATTTCAGCCACTGCAGGCACATTCTAGTTTTGTGAAATCACTTAAAGAGACAGTTCACCCAAAAAAGAAAATTCTGTCATCCTTTACTCATCCTCATTATGCTGCAGACCCTAAGTATGGAGCATCTGTTTACTTCAGACTACAGCACAGATGTTAAACTCAAAGACATTAGACACCTTGATCTGTTTTTGCGGTTCTAAATGGTTTTGCACTCTGCTTTTGTCTATTTCTCACTCTTCTGTCTGACTTAAACACTTAGACACACTTAGATACTGAAAGAAATTTAAAGTATTAACTCTGTCTCTTAAGTTAGATTAAAAGAAACGTGCTGTTCAGAGTAACCCAGGAAAAATATGTCTGTTAAAAAAAAACTAATAATAAATTATCTTGCTTTGACTTCCTTTTTGAGCTCTCTAATCTAATGGAATAACCACATATAGAGTGCGTAACTTCTCAGTACATCTGTAAATCTGTTCTTGACTTTCCACAGGAAAGATGTTGTCAGCACTCTGTATTATTATGGGATGTTTGCTCAAGGTCAGTGCTGAGCCATAGTCAAAGGTTGTTAGGGAGACATGATAAAAAAGAAAGATAAAGCTGTGTCAAATGTGTCCCCAGAATTAAGCTAAATGTTGGAATCTGAGAATGTCTTCAAGTGGAAAATGAATCGTAAATAATATATATATAATGTTTATAATATTAAAGAGTAAGATTCAAGGAGTTCATCTGGTGATGCTGTATTGCCTTAGAAACCAAGTGTGGGTGTGGCCTGGATCTTTGTTATGGCGACCCATCCTTGGTTTCTGAGGCTTTACAGAAAAACACATTATTCATTTTTTATTTATTTTTAAAAAGATAATTTTCTTTTTACCTATTTTGAGGCATTTTTGCTTTCACTGTTTCAAAACCATCTTGTATGTCCTTGATGAGAAGCGGTTGAGCAGAAGGCAGTTGTTCGGAGCAGCTTGGGCTTATTACCTGAGTCTGAGTGCTGGTGTGTGTTTGTTTGTGTGGTTCATTTGTTTATGTCTGTGTGATGACATTTTTTCACAAGCATGTTAAAATGACCGCAAAATTTCCTATTTGAAGACATCAGACTGGAAACATTACAAAAAGCTTTTCACAGACCTAAACATCATGCTGGAAAGAAGAATGTATTCAAAATAAAGAAAGATTTTCCAGATGGATGGTGAAGTGAAATATTAGAACTAAATGGGCATCATATAACAACATATATACTTAATTATTTAAAAAAAAATGGGTGAACTTTAAATCAAAATTATCTAAAAGCTTTGGTAAATTTGAAGCATCTATATTTTTTTCAGTGGAAAAATGACTACATCCCAATTTAATGAGTTTGTTGTTATAGTTGTTGTTATTTCTTGCCTTTTTCCTTTTGTTTCCAACAACATGAAGATTATTATAGTCTATATGGATGCTCAGTGTTTTTCTTTCTTTCTTTCTTTCTTTCTTTCTTTCTTTCTTTCTTTCTTGTCTTTTTAGATATAAACGAGTGTGCGGACAGTAACGGAGGATGTGAAGGCACATGCTGTAATACTATTGGCAGTTTTTACTGCAGGTGTCCTGATGGCATGAAACTCAGAGCTGATGGGAAATCCTGTCAAGGTGAGTGAACACTCACATCCATTGAGTTTATATCATATTTCTAAAGTCATTTAACCTCTGTATAATCAGAGTGTTCCATTTAAAAACAATATTTGAGAAAAGAGCCCTAAGTGTTAATATCTGTGGGCAGCAGTAAATTAAATCATGAGCTGTATAATATTGTGTATTTGCCATAAAACATTCAGGCACATTTATGACCAGATCATTAATGCATTAAACTGTCATGATCATAAGTGAGAGTAGTTTTTAAAGCTCTCTGTTAATGATATCCAGGATTCACCTTTTAATCCATCCTGTGAATGTTATTGAATCAGGATCTTATTAGTTTGGCCACGTTTCATCATGAGATGAAGAATGATTTATGATGGGCTTTGTGTGGGCTGTAGTTCCTGAATGCGCTGAGAGAGACGGTTTTACATCTGTGTCTGTCCATCTCAGATGTTAGTGTGTAGGTGTGGGAATGATGATCTGGCCTGCTGTCTCAGGTCCTGCTGGAATGATAGGTTACAGGTGAGGAAACAGGTGTATGAGAGAGAATGTCATGAATCTGGTTCATGGACTTCTGTCCGCTGGCCACCGGAGGTCGCTATTCCATTACACTGACTCTTACACTACACTACTGTTGCACGTCACCCATGGACAACAATTCCCATCATTCTTTGCACTAAGTACAAGCAGCCATCTCCCTAATCACAGGCTCACACCTGAGACTCATTACACAATCACACACACTACATAAGCAATGGACTTTCTCAGTTACACTGCCGAGTATTGATCTGCGTATAGCACTCCTCAAGCGCTAGCTGCCTTACCGTGCCAGTCCGTGTTTCCCTAGTCCGAGTCTGCCATTCCGTGTAACCTTAGTCTTTGTATTGCCTTGCCTGTTTTTTCGTGTTCTGACCCTAGCCCGTGTTTCCTGGATTTACCCCTTTGCCTAGCCGTTCGGACTCTGTTTGCCCCTGCCTGGATTAATGCTGTGTACCTGGATTATCTCTATTTGCCTCGTCCTGTTGGATACTGTTTGCCGATCGAAGAACCACGCTTGTCCTAGGAATACTCTTTGTCTTGCCTGTGTTATAACTGTTTGCCACTGTCCGACCCTGCCTGTGTTTTGACCATGTTTCATAATAAAAGCCTGCAGATGGATCTGCATGCCTCACGTCTCGTTGTTCCCGTTACAGAGAAAGAGAGAAGGACGTGGTGGTTGGGGGATTAAACACCGAAATGCAGGAATTTTGTTATGTAGATCAGCTTATTGTTGTCAATAAACGATTGAATTTAATGAGAGAAAGGAAGAGAAAATAAAGAGAGGAGAAACTAGCTGGTATAATATTGCCAAGATTTAACAGTAATTTGGATGAAAGAATATTAAAGACTGCTAAAATCAATGAAAGCTAGGTTAAATTACTGTAAATAACCTTGCTCTTTAATAATTTGTTAATTTGCATTGGCAAAAAATGGTGCTTATGTGGAATTGGATGATTTCCACTAGTATCCAGTAATTTATTGTAAATTCACAATGACATCTTACTGTGTAATGAAGTTAGATAGTCTTTGAGTTGTTTCTTGTAACATGAAGTGAGTAAATCTCTCTCTGATGTGGCTAATCTAGATTTGTGGGAAATTGTCAGATGGTTGTAATTGATTTCTTTAGGGTCAAAAGGGTTAATTAGTGCTAATGAAATACATTCAATAATCCAGTCATGGGGCAGGCTGTGTGTTAAAGCACTTGACCCACATAGGTGACTGTATACATGTAGGAATCTGTAGAAATTCTTCCCATGACAAGAGTCTGACAAAACCAATTTAACACTGAGGAAATTGTAAATGATCTTAATAGCTACAGTATTGTGTATTTTTAAACATTCACAGTAGATCCCAAAAATATTGTGCTGTGTTTACTTTGGAGAGCGATCTTTGACAAAGCAGAATGAAAATAGACATTATTTGCACATCACACATGTGTGGATATGTTAAGCAGATGTAATAAACCTAATTGTGAATGATGGATCAGGCACCATTCACCAGCTCTTTGGTTCTACAAAGTTACAGATTTCTCTGAGAATTCTATAAGCTTGACATTTTAGAATGTAGAATTTTCATTATAACAAAGTTATATTTTTCTTAAAAACCAAACTGACATCTGACAGGTCAGTTTTATTCTGACATCAGAATTAATGATAAGAAATCTACAATGACATCATGTCTGTGTAAAAGATAAAGTTTCTTGTGATGTCATGTGTAGGATTTATTTTGTCCACTACAGACTCATCTTTAACTCAAATGTCCACATAAATCCTTATTTTTTCCACTTAAACATTAACTGAGGCTTATTTTATGTGGATAAATAAGCTTTTAAAAGCAAACATCTGTTAAAATAGTCAAGAAATGGATGGAGTGAAACATGGTTGGTCACCCTTAATCTCCTGTATTTAAGCACATTCCTCATAGTGACAGCTTGACATTTACTATTTATGGCAACTCATGTGTACTGAACACAATGTTTCATGCATTACTTTTTGCCAGCATTGTTTTTAAAATTATTTTTATTTTACTTTTTTTTTTTGTTTCTTTGATTTTAGCATTTTGAATTTTAAATTTAAAAATAAATAAATAAATAAATAAATAAATAAATAGATCAAATTAAAGACATAAATGCAATTAAAGTAGTGCTGTCAAATCGATTAATCACGATTAATCACATCCAGAATAAAAGTTTGTTTACATAATATATATGTGTATATGTATATATAATACACACACATACATGTGTATATTTAAGAAATATATGTAATATATATTTATATTTATGTATATATAAAAAAATAAATATATATATATATATATATATATATATATATATATATATATATATATGCTATTAATTACGATTAATTGATTTGACAGCACTAATTTAAATACAAACAAACAAATAACCAACTAACTAAATAAATAAGGCAAAGATAAATTAATATATTTAAAGAAAGAAAGGGTGCTGCTGACCAAATGTGTCAGTAAATTTATTAAATGAAGGCAGACCATGTCTCATTTGTTGCATGCTATCCCAACAGATAAAGATGAGTGTGAAGAGCTGAATGGTGGTTGCCAGCAAATGTGTGTGAACACACTTGGTTCGTACCACTGTGAGTGCAGCCAGGGTTTCCGCATACATGCTGATGCTCACACATGCATAGGTAAGACCTGTATGACATGCATACATGCTCACAAACACATATACATCATGGAGAAGTCTCTCTCAATCTTGAGTGGCATCTGTTTATCACCTGTAGTGATGTATTCAACAGTAGGCTGCCTAAAACTCCATGAATTCTGCTAGCTCAATAAACAGTGTTAACACAGCAAGTGAGCTCTGGTTCTGCCGATCTCATCACCCTAAAACAGCCTTTATCCTGTTTTACTGGAGTCTGGATGTGTCATCACTTTGTGACAGGCCTGGCGATGTCATCACAGTGAGACAACAGCTCTGACCTGTCCCCTAAGACTCAGACACGACATGGAAACATCATCAGTCAGAGAGCGGGAGAGAAGGAATGAGAACCTTCCAAAACTCTCAATATATAATCAAACTCCAAAATGGATTTGATTCAGAGATGTTTTCCCTTTATAATAAAAGACTTCCTGTCCAAACAGAAAATCTGAGTTTATCATTACAAGATTTCAGATTTATATGTGCCGTAACTGGGGTTATTATTGTTAGCTAAAACTAAAACCATAAAAAAACATGCATGTTACTTAAAATAAAATGAACCTTAACTGTAATAAAATAAAATATCAAACTTTAATATAAATATTAAACTTTAAAATAAAAAAAAAATGTTTTATTTCAGCTCATTGCATTTCTCGTTTTTGTTTAGTTTAAGTTGCAGTACTAAAATTAAAACTAAATAAATTAAAAGTAATAAATAAAATTAATAAATACTACATAGGCATATTAAAAAAAATGAATACAAATGACAAACAACTAAATTACTAAAACTTTAACTAAAAGTAAAGTGAAAATATAAAATATAAAAATAAAATCTAATTCAAAATATTAACTAAAACTATAATAGTAAATCGATACTAAAACAACACTGGCTCAAAAGGCTTTTTGGGCTGGTGTGGCCTTGTGGTCAAAAATTTGGGTAGCTTTAGCGAAGCTACAGTTACTACAGAGGGATTGTCCTTGTAGTATATGTGTGTAGATTCTTATTTTTGATCATTACATGCATTGTGTGTGTATGTGACATTTTTCCAGCGGTGAACTCTTGCTCTGTGAAGAATGGCGGCTGTGAGCACAAATGTGTTGATTTGGGCAACAAGCAGTACAAGTGTGAATGTCGCAGTAACTACCAGCTCAAAAGAGATGGCAAACACTGTGAATGTGAGTTCACATGCACTGTCTTTGACTTATTGTTTTACTGTAGTAATATTGTGATAGTCATGAAAACTCTTGTGTGTATGTGTGCTGTGTTATTCTCTCAGTGAAGGACCCCTGTAGGGAACATAACGGTGGATGTGCTCATATCTGCAGTAATGTGAATAGACAGGCGCAGTGCAGCTGCAGATCAGGATTCAAAATGGGAGCTGATTTCAAGAGATGTGAAGGTTTGAGTGCATGACATTAACAACTGTTATCTATGTTTTATATCAGTTTCAAAAAATACCAATAGAATAGTCAATAGCCAATAACAGGCACTGTATTTTCCCCCAGAAATATAATGTATGTCACATTTTCTATTACTATTACCTAAATTAAAAAAAAATCATAAATTATATGTAATTATATAGAAAAGTAGAATTAAATTCAAATCATATAACCCCAGTTAGTGTAATAAAGTGTAATTAATTGTATAATAAAGTATAATAAAAAAAAAATAAAAAAGAAAGCTTTGATGATTCACTTTGACAGCCTTTTTTGAATGTTAAAAACATCTTTAAAAAGAGTTTACAAAGTCTTGACATTTGAAAGTTTTTTAGGGCATACAGACAGACAGACAGACATACAGACTTTTTTATTTTATTTTATTTTATTTTATTTTATTTTATTTTATTTTATTATTTTTTTTTTTTATTTTATCTCCCAGTGCAATTCCATTGGTCACAGTAAATCTCTCTTCAGCTGTGCCATAAAACCAACCTCCTCTACCCGTCTGTGTCCTGCTCAAACACACACACACACACACACACACACACACAGAATATTACTGCTATAACCAGCCTGCTGTTAGTTACTATGTGTGCAGGCCAGTGTAAAGCCATTGATCTGAGTCATGGGTACACATGTTTGTCTGGACCTCATTTATGTCCAGACATTATGAGACAACCTCAGCTGACCCCATGAAAAGACTGACCACTGCTGTACACACATACATTGCCACACTTACGCACAAACACACACATACACACACTCAAATTGCTGGTATCCTAACTGAATACATTGTGTTTATTTATTTATTGTAAAATGCAAACTAGTAGTGAGTTTTACACTGACGTATCTTCTAATTACCCAAACATTTCCTCTCCCAGACATAGATGAATGTTTGTCTGGTCAGACTAAATGTGCTCACGGCTGTGTTAACGTGCCGGGATCATTCCGTTGTGTGTGTAATCCGGGATTTGAGCTGGGTGCTGATGGGAAACAGTGCTACCGTGAGTACAAATACACACACTAACACATGCTCTGTGATTCTTTTAGAGTAATATGAGATGGAAAACTTAAGAAAACAGTTATTAAATTATCTCAGTAGTTCACTAACATGTGGATTTGGTTTACTGGAGCCAAACAGTCTGTAATTGATCAGTGTTTTTGACATGCACCAATCAGTGAAGTCTTAATAATGTGGAGTGACGTATCCTACAGGTATAGAGATGGAGATCGTGAATGGCTGTGAGAAAAACAACGGGGGCTGCTCCCATCACTGTGAGCATACCACCAATGGGCCCCTGTGCTCCTGTAACCAAGGTTACCAGCTCGCTGACGACCTCAAGACATGTATAGGTATGGGCCCAAGTCTCTTATACTTACTAAGGCTGCATTTATTTAATAAAAATACAATAAAAACAGTAATATTGTGCAAAAGTCTTGGGCCACTAGTAATTTCACCAACAACAAAAAAATGGGTTTAAGTCAGTTATTTCTATCTTTTGCTGTAGTGTGTCAGTAGGAAATATCAGTTTACATTTCCAAACATTCCTTTTGCCATTAATTTTAATAATCCAGTTAGATTTTTGTATGCACAAGGAGTCTGACAACAGCCAGTGCTCCACACAGAGATCTGATCTCATCATCATCAAGTCTAGTCTGGATTGACATAAAAAAACAGAAAAAGATAGAAATAACTGACTTAAATCAATTTTTTGTTGGTGAAAATACTAGTGACCTAAGATTTTTGCACAGCAGAGTAATTTATTTCTGTGACGTCTTGAACAGCATTTATGAATGCATCCTTGCTAAATTAACTTTGATATGCACAGGATGATGGTCCTTCATCTACTATATTATAAGGTGAAATGAATGGAATTCAGAAATCAATGGTAAAATATTAATTTAAATAATTCAGTTTAAATGTATGAATTTTGACAATTCAGTTGAATAATGGTAGAATGACAGATATTCAAATCAACAGAATTTTAAATGTTCACAAATCTCTAATTAACCATTAGACATACTCATTAAAGCATAATATCCAGTATTGCTATTATTCAACAACAAAAAATAAATAATTTAACATCAAAATGAATCAGATGGAATAAAAAAAAGTTCAGATCAAGATTAACCAAAAGTCAAGATTAACCAATACTTATTGGTTTGTGTTGTCTAAACATATGTAATTATTTACCTGCTTTTTAGTGTTAAGGTCATTGCACACTGAGTCCGAAATTTTCATATGCGTTTTTTCGTATTCGTAATCCTAAAAATTTGTCATGCACAGAAACCTTGCACACTGAGTCCGATGCGTATTAATTAATCCGTTGCGAAAAAAATCTCAAAACAGTAGGCTACTAAATGGAGTCTTCAAGCATTGAGGATTTTGTTGTCCTCTCGCTTCTTAAAAAAAGAAAAAGAAAGGAAATATTGGGTCCATCCAATCCTGAGATATAGAGAGGACAGAGAGTCCCCCCTCCTTATTAAGGAGCAGTGGGATTATCATGGGCGATTCAAAGTTTACTTCAGGATGTCAGTGGCTCAGTCTGATGCTTTGCTAGCGATCGCCACATATTAAAAAGACCACCAGTTTCTGTGAACTCAGTGTGCAAGGATCCATACAGTGCTTTGTGCTGCGAGATGAAGTGGATGAACTTGACAATGACCATTCTGGATTTTGGTGTTCGCTTGTACGATGGCTCTGAACTGTCAAAACACCTCTCAAAATGCTTGCTACAGATGCGAAAAATGGAAAAAATCGAACACGATTCGAATTTTTTTATGACGGATGAAAATTTCGGAGGCAGTGTGCAGTGACCTTTAATGTTACGTAGTGATTTTTTCTTATGAGAAATTGCTTCTGTCCACAGATGTTGATGAGTGTGAAAACGGGGAGGCGTGCTGTAGTCACTACTGTAAGAATTACCCAGGAGGCTATGAGTGTGGCTGTAGACCTGGATACACACCTAACGGCTGCACATGTGATGGTGTGTGTGTGTGTGTTTAGTTTCATGACTTCCTCGTTTGACCTCTTGCAACCAAACTCTTTTTTTAACTCTACATTCTTCCATACATCCCTGTTTTCCTCATAAATTGACTATTTAAAATTTACTCAATCACATTTAGTGTATCATGAAGGCTGTTTTAGTATGAATCTCTCTCTTCAGACATTGATGAGTGTGTGTCGGAGACGTCAGGATGTTCTCAGTACTGTGTGAACACGCTGGGCTCTTATGAGTGTTTCTGTCAGGTGGGCTTCAGACTAGACTATGACCAGAAATCATGCTTACGTGAGTACAAGTTTGATTGCCTTTATTTAGTGTTGACTTCATAGTCAGGAAGTGAAGCACAGACTTCAAAATGAAGTTATATTGACACCCAGAAGACATGTTTTAAGTTGGCAAAATGTTATTGTTTTATATTAGTTTGTTTTGTTATATGTAAAATGTAATATATTAGTTTTTAGTAATTTTTAATATTTTCTGTTTTCGTTATAAAATAAAATATAAAAAATATTTTTATTTTATTTTGACTTGTTGTCAAGGGAAAATTTCTCATATCTATTTAGTATATCTTGATGTACTAAAATTACTAAAAGCGAAATATCATTTTATAAAAATCATATGGACATATTATAAAGAAGTAAAAATAATGACAAAAATACACAACAAAATTACTAAAACTTTAAACTTTAAATTAAAACTTATTTTATTTCAAGTAGCAAAAGTTGTTTTTTTTATGGTTTTAACTATAATAATCCTGATCACTGTCTCTCTCTGTATGTTTCTATTCTTCTGTCTCTTTCGTTCTTCCCCATTTTCGTGTGTTTAGCTCTCTACGAGAGGGAACTTGAAGAGGAAGAGGTTATCGGCGGTGAAGATGAGCTGGAGGTTCTACGTTTGCCGGACTTGCTGTTCCGTCGCTCCCCTCAACTGCTGCATTACACTGCTGCTTTAAGAGGACCGTATGATGAAGACACATACACTTACGAGCCAGATCACCCACACAACTTTGAACAGAGAGAGGAGCTGACCGTCATCAGCAAGATTAGTAAGAGAAACCCAGAACGTTCACATCAGAAGTATGACTTAAACATACAGAGATATAGACTCATGAATATGTTGAACTCTCTGTCTCTGTTTCAGTGTGTGAGGAGGGTTCGTTCGGTGTTGACTGCAGTGTGAGCTGTGAGGACTGTGCTAATGGAGGAGTGTGTGCATCAGAGAGGGATCGCTGTGTGTGTGCACCTGGCTGGACAGGGATCACCTGTAATGACAGTGAGTGTCTTTATTCTCTCTACTTTCACTGACCTCTAACCTGAACAGAGGCCTTGAAGAAATATAGCTACATTGTTAAGGATTTTTTTACACAAAGCAAGAAATTTTTACACAAATCATGCCAAATAAGATTTTAAAATGTTGTTTCTTTTGAACTCACACAGACTCTGAAATATTGTAATGGAAAAGATTCTTTATTTAATAGAGGCTAGGTTATTTTATTTCTTATTTAGTATATTTTTTCCGATGGCAAACAACAAAATTATTCAGAGCAGGGTTATTATAGTTAACTAAAACTAAAACCATAAATATATTTTTATTACTTAAAATAAGCATTTAATATATAAAATAAAAACTCAAAAAAAGTAAAAAACTTCAGGTAGTTGCTGGGGCAATTTTTCTCATTTTAATTTACTTTAACTTGATGTACTAAAAAAACTAAAGCTGAAATAAAAATGAATAAAAACACATAGACATATTAAAAAACAATCTACTAAAAATTACAAAATCCCAACACTACAAAATTATGAAAAGTTTAAATGAATTGAATAATTTAAAAAAAGTTAATTTAGATGTTTCCACAAAAAGCACACTTTGATGACTGAATATTGAAGTCAATCTTAAACCAAAATTCAGGATATCATGAAATGCGTGTTCCATTTTTCCTGTCTCCCCCCCACCTCCATGTTAGAGAGCTGCAGCCTTAAGAGCACCTCCACACCCATTATTGTAAATTCACATGAGGGCAGTTTGAGTTTTCCATACCGTCTCATTTTTAATCCACCCTAAAATCAACAAAAAGTACAGCGGCTGCTGTATTTCTCTCTCTCTCTCCCTGGTTCCTTAGAGAACCCTAAACATGTATTTACTTTTGCCTTCTCTCTCTCTCCTTTAGCTTGTGCTGAGGGCACATATGGCGTTCAGTGTAACAGTCTGTGTGTTTGTAAGAACGGGGGCCGCTGTGACCCAGTGACGGGGAAGTGCTTGTGTCCTCCAGGGGTCCACGGTCTGCACTGTGAAAACGGTACAGCACGCATGCTTTATGTATCGTCTTCTCTTTTGACTTTGTTTTAACATCCATTTTTCATGGGGTGTGACATTTCCGCTTCCCTCTCTACTTACTGTATGCCATTTTTCAATATTCATAACCTTCTTTTTTTTTACTTTTGTACCGTTCCACCTTTTGTCTTCTCATGTTGTCTCATGAGGAAAAAAGAGAGGAATATGACAAGAGTTTTTTCTTTTTTTCCCCACTTCTAGTCTTTTCTATGCTTGTTCGCTACTCTACTAGTGTCTCATTCCTATTACAACATAATGTATTTAATTTTCAGACGTAAAGAAACTGTGTATATTTTTAGGTCTGTAACTGTTGATCATTTCTATAATTTTACTTTGATTGCTGTTCATTTAGGACTATATCCTGTGGTGTGAAAAAAAATTCACTACCGTTCAAAAGTGTGGGGTCAGTAATGTTTTTTTCTTAAGAAAGAAAATAATACTTTTATTCGGCAAGGATGCATTAAATTGATCAAAAGTGACAGTAAAGGCATTTATAATGTTACAAAATATATTTATTTCCAATAAATGCTGTTCTTTTGAACTTTTTATTCATCAAAGAATCAGTTTCCACAAAAATATTAAGCAGCACAACTGTTGTCAACATTTATAATAATAAGTAAATTTTTTTTTTTTTGGCACCGAATCAGCATATTAGAATATAGAAATAAAAATTCAGCTTTGTCACCGGAGGAATAAATTACATTAAATTACATAAAATATAAAATATGTCATTTTATGTATTGTAATAATATTTCACAATATTGTTTTTTCAGATTTTTTTCTGTAGTTTCTTAAACATTTAAAAACCCCAAACTTTAGAATTTTTATATATTTAAAAATTCCAAATATTCCATGTAGTGTTTAAATGAGAATACAGTATTATTAAACCTTTTTTTATCCATTTTGTTTGCTCATTTATGATCTGTATGATCAAAACAAAACTCTCCAAAGTGTCTGCTAAATGATCAAATGTAGAAATAAATGCAAAGCACTCATCAGTAGACTAACTGGGTTAAAGTTTCTCCTTCCTGTCCACTTCCTCTCTGTCTGCCCTTGGCCTTTCCTTCTCTTCTTCACATCATCCATCAACCTCATCTCTCCCAGCTGTCATTCGTTACCCCATCTCTGAAATTCCTCTCAGATTAGACCTGATAATTCAAGAGCATGTGATGTAATGCGCCTTTTGGAACTCCAGAGGAACATTATGGAATTTCACTGATGTTCCGTGATGTCATCAGGTTGTCCACAGGGTTTCTATGGGAGGTTCTGTAGGAGGAGGTGTAACTGCCCCAATAATGGACACTGTCATCGTCTGTATGGAGGGTGTCTTTGCACACCTGGCCTCTACGGAAAATTCTGCCACCTGCGTAAGTGTTTACTATGTTAAAATAGAGTCAAAATTGATACTTATCTCCTTTAAATTAATTTGAGGTATAGTAAAATAGTGTTTCTCAACATTAGCATGTCCCAAATGGACCCACGGTGCGGGATGCTCAGAGGAATGCGAATGTGTCCAGGAAAACTCTCTCTCTTGTGATCCACAAAAAGCTACCTGCATTTGTAAACCTGGTTACAATGGTGACCGCTGTCAGGAAGGTAGGTGGTGTTTCTACAGCCATTTGAAACCGCTGTGTCTGACAGGTACATGGAGATACATGTTGTTTTCCTGTGTAGAATGTGATGACGGATATTATGGCATTGGCTGCCGCAAGCGATGTAACTGCTCTGATGGTGAGCCGTGCGACCCTAAAACTGGAGAGTGCAAGAAGACATGCCCAGCCGGATATCATGGAGAGAAATGCCAGCTGGGTAAGACTCACAATCATACACAAAGGATGCATTAAATTGATAGTAAAGACATTTATAATGTTACAATGGATTTATATTTCAAATACTACATTTTTGAAAGTAGTAGTTAATATGCAGTGTGTGCTGTATTTAGTAAAGCTTTCAAGGGCTGCTCACTTTTCAAATGGGATAAAAAATGGCTTTGCATCGCCCTCTAGTGACTATCAGATGTCAGTACATAGAACTGCTTTATTGGATCAGTTATTTTAATAGCACAATAATGTCTGCATCAGAAATCAACTGTGACCTGTCAATCATCAGACAATATGATGTACTAAACACTCACACATGAAAACATGCTGACAGATAGAAGTGGCAGTCATTTCATAGTGTCAGTCAGTTTAGTTCAGTAGCTTTGTTTTAAAGAGAAAGAGACCCACGGAATAAATGTTTTATGTAGTAAGATTTATGCTAGACTTCTCCTTTATGTTATGAAAATGATATATTATCACACTATGTGTGAGTGCGTGTTTATAAATGGGGTTTTCTGCTGTTTGCTGAAGAGAGGAATGAATGAATTTGAAAAGAGCATCATGTTTTAATAACATATTTGAAATGTCTATTTTAGTTATTTCTTTCTTGATCACTTACATTTTTTTAGTCTTAATGGCTTAAACAGATCGTGGTTTGGTCTTGCTAAAACAGGCCCTTTTATCCCATCCTCAGGGGGGATTCTGGGTAGTTGAAGTGAGTGCTTTACAGTTTCTGTGGAGGACAAGAAAAAGAAAGAGTGAGTGTATTCAGACAGGATAGACAGACAGTCATGTGCCAATGTGAACCGCATTGCTAAATGCCTCTGTTAGCTCGTCTGTTACCTGTCACCTCATTTTCACCTAACAGATTTTTTCACCTCGTTTTCACTGAACAAACAACATTGCGGTTTCTGTCTATTTCTGTGTGAAGCTGGCTAGTACTGCAATGACAAAAATAAATTATTTTAAAATGTGCTGCATCAAATAACATAAAAAATAATTAAATACAATAAAACAAAAAATAGACAACCAACAGGACATTAATAAACATACAAATAGTAATTTTTACAAATGTGTTTGCATTCTCAAATCTTAAATGTTTTGATTTGTTATATGAATTCAAATGAATAATAAACATCCTCTTTGTAGTGTGTGAGGCAGGTTTTTGGGGTGTAGGCTGTGCCAGTGTGTGCCAGTGTGGCAGTAATGCAGTAACCTGTGAGGCCAGCTGTGGGCGCTGTGTGTGTGAGGCTGGATACACTGGAGACCAATGTGATAAGAGTGAGTGTTCTGTTTCTTTTCTATTCTCTCTCCATGTTTCAATGTCTAATTCTTTTCACAGATGCACTATTTAAATGATACAACATGGAAAAGTTTAGGTTCAAATGTTAAATCTAATGCTAATTAAGATGCAAATGCTGCCAACTTGTGTCAATATAATACAACTACAGGCAGAACTGACTGGGCATTATATGAAAATCATACTAATATACTACTCTTACAAGTTCTGCAGTATATAGTATGCAAAATGTGCACATTATGCTAAAATTAAGAAAAAATTGGTATTTCATACATACAGAACCTACAATATTAGGCCAAGTAAATAAGATGCAATGTGTGAGATACTGTATCCCACAATGCAGTGCAGTTGATTTGACCTTCCATTTTCACTGTGAAAGTAATTACAGATTTAATTTTCAACCTTTTTTAATGTTTTGTTTTTTACTCGTTTTTTACTCAAAATTAGAAAAATATTTGAAATTGTACAAAATGAACTTACCAAATTGATGACCACCCACATTCATGAGGTCATGTGACCGCAGTGTAGTACGCAAAGTACTGAAATGTTTATCAAAATATATATTAAAAAATGTGCAGTGCAGTATTAAGTATTTCAGTGTTATTTAAGTATTTTTATATACTATTTTAATATTTTAATTAATATTCTAATTAACTTTTATTTTTCTATTCAGTTTTTATTTTAGTTTAAGTTTTAGTAATTTTAATATGTGCTTTTTGTTCATTTCTATTATTATTATTATTTTATTTTATTTTTTATTTTATTTTATTTCTATGTAGTTTCAATTTATTTTTATTTAGATTTCATTTTAGTACTTTAAACTTTAATTTCAGTTTCTAATTTTTTAAGTTTTAAGTTTTTCTTCTTCTTCTTATTATTTTAACCTTATTTCAATTGCCAAAAAAACAAGTTTTGATAGTCTTAGTTTTAGTTAACAATAATAAGTATTGAAATAATATTTTAATCCAAACACAGCAATCGTGCATACTTCATTTCCACTAAATTCTGTTGATGTATACTAAATCTGCATTTCCCATGATGCTTTGTGTCAGAGTGTTCTGTGGGCCATTATGGAGCAGAGTGTAAACTAGCGTGTGAGTGTGAGAACGGAGCCGAATGTGACCACGTCAGCGGAGCTTGTACCTGTACTGCCGGCTGGGTGGGATCACACTGTGAAAAGAGTGAGTTACAAACAAATGCATCCAAATTCAAAAATGGTTAGTGATATCTGTGAAGAATAAACATTTATTTGAATGCATATTATCTCTTATTTTTCTATCTCTCTTTTTCCTCATAAGTAGTGTTGTTCGTACCTCTAATGCACTGGGACCTCTTCTTCACCAGGGAAACAGGAAGCCTCAATCAGTCTGAGAGGGCAACCCACCCATCAAGCAATCTGAGTGTGTGTCTGTGTTTAAAATGGAATGTTTTTGATTCCCATTTGCTCATTGAAACACTCACTCATCACACACAGTCAAGCAACTTGAAAACACACAAAAAATGTTTGTTTAGTGTGTCATAATGACATTAGTGCAGGAAACTAAGATCATATGTTTAAAAAACACGTAGTTAATAAGAAATATAAGCAGGTAAGAAGGCTTTGCCCTCATTGACCTGAAGCTACAGAGTCGTATCTGCCTTCTAATGGTTAATCTGTGCCGCTGACTAAACATCTCACAAACATACACACACACAGACACACCCTGCTGGATCCATGACAGCATCCTCTGCTTAATGAGACAGCCACATCCAGCTGCTGCACTTTATTGGAAAACCACAATGCACAGACATACACACAGTGCCAAACATAGAAGCCGAGTCCTATCTTAGCTAGAAAAAAAACACCACATGTAAACACACACACACACACATACAAGATGCACGGACAGGCAAACTGGCTCATACCTTAACGTATTCCATGCATGTGTTTTTTCACACTTTTTCAGCACCACACACACCAGTGCTCAATCTACAGCCACATTTTACCAGTTTGCAGTCTGAATCTAATGTGATGAGATAACCAATTGTTAACTGACCACAAAGTAATAGCAAGAAAGCAACTATTGAGTTGTCCTCATGGGCTGAAAGAAATAACACACTTACAGTGCAACCAGTGTAGCCTATTTCACAAATAAATGGCTCTTTTGAACCAATTCTTCTTAGTGAATCACAAACATACAGTGAAACCAGTGTTATTTGATTCATGAACAAATAAATCTTATGATCTGATCCTTTTTAGTGAATCAAAATCATACTGCACATGCAGTATTGTCTAATTCACAAACGTGATTCTTAAGAGCTGATTCTTTTGTATTGAATCAGAAATATACAGCTCAACCAGTGTAGTGTGATTCACAAACAAATGACTCCTATGAACTGATCCTTTTTTTAGTGAGTCAAAAACATTCAGCACAACCAATGTAGTCTGATTCACAGACTGACTCTTAAACCATTTTACCTAATAGCTAGATGTTTTTAAACATATGATTTAAGTTTCTGCATTGATGTCATTATGACACATTAAAAAAACATTGTGTTTCTGTGTTGCTCAACTGTGTGATGAGTGAGTGTTTCATTGAGCGAACAGGAATCAAAAACATACACTTTTTCCAAACATACAAGGCACAACCAGTGTATTCGTTTCACGAATGAGTGACTCTAATGAACTGGTCCTTTTTTAGAGAATCAAAAACATACCACTACATATGTAGTCCAATTCATGAACATATAACTCTTTTAAAAACCAGTTCTTTTATAGTGAAACGAAAACATACAGCATGATCAGTGTAGTCCGATTCATGAACAAATGACTCTTTTAATAACCAGTTCTTTTATAGTGAAATGAAAACATACAGCATGACCAGTGTAGTGTAGAACAAATGACTTAAATCAGCTCTTTTAAGTAAATCAGAAATATACAGCATGAAAAAATATGGATCCTTTTCAGTGAATCAAAAACATACAACATAACCAGAGTAGTCCCTATCACGAAAAATCTTGCAGAAAAAATATCTTTCTGCAGAGAAAGGAAGTAAACCAAAATAACTTCCTGTACCCATGTGTTGTGGTTGAGGGAGCAGTGAACTTTCATTCATACGATAACCAGAGCCGACAGGATGGATCTAGATTCTGCACAGCAGGGGAAAAGAGTAGTAGAACTGTCCAAAGTCAACTGAAATCCAACAAAGAGAATCTGGATGGGGCAAAACCAGGACTTAGGGGACCATTAGTGTTCCTTCTCCATCTGTATCAACTCCACCACCATCGATTTAGACGCATAAAAGCAGATTGTTTTGGTTTATAGTGGACTTTTACATTCACAGATTTCATCTTTAATAAATCAGGCAGTGACTACAGAGATCAAGTCTCCGCAGGCCCACAGTTCCACCCTGTCCGTTTTGGGACGTTTTCAACTCGGTAGTTCATCTGGATGTAGCCAGCAGTTCCACTCATGTTTCATAGGCTCAGATGTCTTCCATGCTTCTTAATCATACAAACTGACTGAATAACAGCACACACACACACACACATGTGGCGGGTCTTTAGCAAGCTCTTGAGTGCTATCATCGGTCTCCATCTCTGAAGGCCTCAACCGTGAAACACATTTTACTGGCTGTAGCCGATCACAACCATCCGCTGCCGTTACACGCTCACGCACACGCGCTTTACAAGATCTTATCAGGCTGATGGAATACTAGACCGATCTCCTGTGATCGGGTGCATCTGCGTGCCATATGCGTGATTGTATGGATGTCTGTCTACACTTGTGCTCATACAGAGAGACTCTGATTTCATTTGCTTATGTGTGTGTGAATGAAAGGCAGTAGCCATGTAAGTGGAGTCTGTACAAAGTGTACTGTAGGTTCATGTCGGATACGCTATGCTAACAAAGGCAGTGTTTCTAAACAAAAGCAAACAAAATCACATATGTGTTTCAAAGAAGCAAACTTCTAAAGTTTTGATTTGGATAATCTGATCAAACAGCCAGAAAGTGTTCAAACATTTCGTAAAATCATATGAATCTTTGTAAAAATATTACCAAGCTGATAAACACACTTTTGATATGTTCATTATATTTCAAGTTTTGCAGAACTGAACATCAATAACAAATAGAAGAAATTTACTTAATGTTAATATATGTTTGTGGTCCCAAAGAAAATAATAGTTTGTTTTTTATAAAAAATATAATTACTTGCTCTGCCTCTGTTCAGCTGGCTTTATTATGGTATGCAATGCTCACTTTTGTCAATTTTATTTATTTATTTTTGTTTAGAAATGTTATTTTAGGTATAATTTTCTACCTAGACAGTGAACCTGTGGACAGTGTTTTTTAGTTACCTAAATATTTTATTTTATTTTATTTTATTTTATTATTTTAATAAGCAACCATTTAAAGCAAGTAGCATACATTTTAGCCACTTGATTTTGTGCATGAAGTGTGATTTGAAAAAGCTGCGCTTTAGATGAAAAAAATATCAAATATTCATAAGCCAAACCTTTTATGTTAGCTAAATTTTATTTTATTTTATTTTATTTTATTTTAATAAGCAACCCTTTAAAGCAAGTAGCATACATTTTAGCCACTTGATTTTGTGCATGAAGTGTGATTTGAAAAAGCTGGGCTTTAGATGAAAAAAATATCAAATATTCATAAGCCAAACCTTTTGTGTTGGCTAAATTTTATTTTATTTATTTTATTTTTTTTATTTTAACCAAAAAGACTGTTTCACTAAGCATTAATCATTTGACAAGGTGCACTACATTTTTATGTGAGTTTTGCATAAATGAGTTGAAAGCCCAGGGATTTAAGTGAAAAAATGTGAGTTCAGGGAATATTTGCACAGGAGGCATATTTCTGTATCCAGACAGTGAACCTGTGGACTCAGCAGGTGTTCTAGTTTCCTAGAAATGTCTGTCTGTCTGTCTTCCTCACACACACGTTGACTTTGTTGTGGTGAGGATGTGCCGCACATGTGGCGAGTGAGATCACGCAATTAATGCTGATGAGAGAAATTCACACACTGAGCATTCGGTAGGTAATGAGACATGAAAAAGAAAGATGAGCAGGACGAAGGGATGAAAGATTGATACGTCCACGCGGATACTAGTAAAACACTAACCTAATTATATTCGAATCAGAATGCTGACATCCTGTTGGCTCTTGTGAGCATGACTTTCCAGTGATGTACTGCTCATTATAACGCACACACAGACGCTGCTGTGTCTCCTCTCCTCCGTAGGATGTCCTGTTGGGTTTTATGGGCAGGACTGTGTGCAGATGTGCCAGTGCAGGAACGAGGCCCAGTGTCACCACATCACAGGCGCCTGCCGCTGCACCCCCGGCTGGGCACCGCCACAGTGCATTCTGGGTAAGCCGCCCACATCATTAAAACGGGGTGTGATTGGAGGCTCATCTCCGGCTGAATGCCGCATCCTCGCACAGAAATAACCCAACAATCTCTCAAACCAGCTTACCCAAACTCAGGCCTCCTAGACAGTTTATCACTTCGGCCGATGCATTTCTTAAATCACATGTTTGTGCGTATAAAGAGGGGAAAAATCCCCCCGGTGGGCCGCAGAAAGGTTTAACGCATCCATGTTTTTAATCGGCATATCTCATCTGTGTATGTTTGTGTTTACTGTGGAAGGATGCTTTTTAGGAGCGTTCCGTTTGTGCGTCTGTCAGTATTTTATTAGGCTAAGATGCTTTTTAAAAGGAGCTCTGCGGCACATTGGTTTAGTACCATCTGTCTTCTCATGCAATCTCCCGTCAGTAGTTTAATAGATCAGGGGCCCAATAAAGATTTATCTCTCTTTCTGTTTCACTCTCCCTCTCTTTTTAATGAAGTGAGGTTTGTGTTAAAGATCCCTCTCTCAGAAGTTTTATTTTTACGTCTGGCTTTCCCATGACATGTTTTGCAGGGTAATCTCGACTGTGATGAAACCCCTCTGGAGTCGAGTGATGTTATTAGTTAGTTTTGTGGCCCTTTTTTTAAAGAGTGCAAATCATAAATCATTATTTTGATTTGCATCTGCTTTTTCTTGTTTATTATTTTGTAGTTTTGCAGTAGAGTGTGTCTACTAAAACAAATTCAGTCAGGCTAAGTCCAGATCACTTACAGGCATCACATAAAGTGTGTTAAAACACATTTTTGCCTCAAATTATTTTTGTATTTGGTGTAGATATATTATGATGTTATCTGGACACAAGGTTTTTTTTTTTTTACTCTTTACAGGCTCATATATTGGGTTATTTTGTGCCATACTGTTCATACTGTAGCTTGTGTGCCTGTAGACCTTTGTCATATTTTTTTAAATTTTTTTTTTATTTTATATTTTATTTTTTTATATTTTATATTTTTTTTAATATTTAGTAACACTTTGAACACTACTGTTCAATAGTTTGAAGTCAGCAATATTTATTTTTCTTTTATGAAACAAGGAATCATTAAATTGATTAAAATGCTGTTTTTTACTTTCTATTCATCTAAGAATCCTACAGAAAATGTACACAAAAATATCAAGCAGCACAAATGTTTTCAACATTGATAATAAAATTATTTTTGGCCACTAAATCTGCATATTATAATAATTTCCGAAGTGTCACTAAAGACTGAAGATTCAGCTTTGCATCACAGAAATCACTTACATTTTAAACTATACTATATAAAATATATTAAAACAGTTATTTTAAATTGTAATAATATTTCACAATATTTTACAGTATTTTTGATCAAATAAATAAAAGCACCAGAGAATTTCAAAACCTTTAAAAAAATCCTACCGACCCCAAACTTTTGAACAACAGTGTTACAACAGATCAGTAGTTGATTTACAATGAAATGTGAATATGAATGAAAATAAATGAATGACAGTTTTGTAACATTACTATTTCTGAACTATATACTATATTTATGAACTTACTAATAGACTGTTAAACATAAGATGGGCATTTAGAACATCTAGAATAGAACTTCTGTTACATCATATCATTTTTGCATTGCAAAGAGTATTACATAAATTAATTTTTTTAAAATTTTGGTTTGATTCAAATATGTGTTTGTGTTCTAGCTTGTCCAGAAGGTACATTTGGTCCCAACTGCAGTCAATCATGTGACTGCCACAACGGAGGGTCATGTGACCCGGTGAGTGGCCAGTGCAGGTGCACACCTGGGTGGACAGGAACCAGCTGCCAACAGAGTGAGCTAAAACACACACACACACACACACGCTGACTCAAATGTAAAATACTCATATTTAATGTAATATTATTGAATATCTACACATAAACAGCCTTTCTCTTATACAAAACACACACAAACATGTGCTTCACCATCTAAAGACCCTATATACTCATAAACACATCTGTGTCTCTCTCTCACAGACTCACTCAGGGTGCTTTATTTGGCTGTAGTTAGTAAGATGTAAGTGATTATGGTGATTTATAGTGAGGAGTTTGTAAGTACTGATAGCAGCGATTCACATGTCATCACACAAATTACTGTATTCTGTCTCCATTACACACTGGAATGTTCACATGGGTGAACGCGGGCCGCTCGCTCTGCGATCTATCTGCTTTCTCTCTCACTGTCTCTATGTTGTGTGTATAGCCTGTGCATCTGGATGGTTCGGTAGGAGCTGTGAGCAAATATGCATCTGTCCAAGGGGCGTGGCCTGTGATCACATGACGGGCAGATGTAGGGTACACTGGGAACAGCTGTGAGACGAGTAATTCTCATTTCATTCATCCTACTGATTCATAAGACAGTTTTTAAAATAACAAGACCTACCTCTAAAACCACCTGTACTTCATATAGACTAATATATATTAAACAGATACAATATAAATATTTTTATATACACTGCCACTCAAAAGTTTGGGGTCGGTAAGATTGAATGTCGGTAAGATTGTAAGAAAAAATGTTTTTGAAAGAAGTCTCTTATGCTCACCAAGGCTGCATTTATTTGATCAGAAATACAGTAAAAACATTAATACTGTAAAATATTATTACAATTTAAAATATTTCTTTCTGTTTTCTATTTTAATGTATTTTAGAATGTATTTTATTCCTGTGATGGCAAAGCTGAATTTTCAGCAGCCGTTACTCCAGTCAGTCACATGATCCTTCAGAAATCTTGCTAATACTCTCATTTGGTGCTCTAGAAACATTTTTTTATTACTATCTGCTTAATATTTTTGTGGAAACTGTAATAAATATAGAATAGAACACATGAATTGAAAGTTCAAAAGAACAGTATTTATTTGAAATAGAAATCTTTCGTAACATTATGCCATAATGCCTTTACTGTCACTTTTGATCTATTTAATGTATCCTTGCTGAATAAAATAAAAACATCTTTCTGAAAAACCTCAACTCTTTGAACAGTGTATATATATGTGTGTGTGTGCGTATATATATATATATATATATATATATATATATGGAAATGGCAGATTTTAAAACCTTTATAATATTTCACTGCCTACCTTTTGTCAGTTTTTATTTGAAAACTTATATAAAATCTGGTAATAATACAGATAGGCCTAGACAGGGCTTAGACTAAGCCAGGATTAGGCCATAGTTCAATTAGGACATTTAAGTAATTTTTATAAACGTGCTTAGAAAAAAAACATTACTGGTGTGCTTTTTGAGACAAAACAAAGCACTGATATATTTTAAGATCAGTCAGTGCAAGTTTCTTTCAGTTGAAACAGCTCAGACTTACATTTTAGTCTAGAACTAGACTTAAACCTTGTCTGTGAAACTGAGGGTTAGTGTTATATATGAAATTGTGCTTATTTACTGTTGTTACAACCATTACATTAAAGTCTGTCTAAAATTGTAAAGAATTTTTTTTTGGGGAGGTTTTAAAATAATTTCCCTAAATTTAAATAGGACTTATGACCGTAGCAACTTCAGAAAAAAAAAAGATTATTTATTTAATACATGTATGATATACAACATTTCGGATATGATTGGAGTGACTTTTTGAGCTAAAAATAAATTTGAAATCCTGTTGTAATCTCTGTTAATTCATTAATTGGTTACTGGATTTTGCAGTATTTATAATAAAAAACATTTTAGGAGGAAAAAATAAGAAAATTACACTCCTAATCCTATAATGTTGCCCGTTTTGTCAAAGTACTCAAGAAACAATGATCTGTCCTTTTATAAATCCATTCATCTGAGCAGCTTAATCAGAACGAAGGGAGGAAAAGACTAACATCCATTTTTAATTTGATTTCATTTTTAATTTACAGCGTTTCATTCCATTTGTCACTCTAGAATACGATAAAAAGATGTACAAACAGCCCTATGCACAATTCTATCACTTGTAATTCACATCTCCGTGTGTCACTCTATCATTTTTACATTACACACACTGGGGTTTTGCGCCTCGACTCTCTTTCAACACCCACCCACCCCTCTCACTCTCACTTTCTTTCTCTCTGTGGATGTGAGACATCTGATAAAGGTTAGTGCTGAGCAGCCAACTCAAACAGCAGGCTTTGTTTTTGTCTGTGTAAGGATAAGAAGTCTGGAACACACACACACACACACACACACACACACACACACACACACACACACACACACACACACACACCCACTGCAGTAGACACGGCTAATGACAACAGTCTAATTATTCTCTTTAGTCTGGAGTCTGAACTTATCTCTTACACATGCCAGTGGGGTGAATACACAAACACACACACATTCATACATGAACATACACAGATCTGTGTTAGTTCCAACAATAAGGATGACACCAGATGAGTCCAGTTGACGGCTCTATCTCTTGACCATACAGGCTAGTACTGCTTTTTCACTACATGCTAGTTTGTTGATTTGTTGTAGATGTGTTTTTATGTCTTGGAAACAGTGAAAGTTACAGTGTTGTAGTGTTGTATGCATGTATATACACTATATTATGAAAACATGATAAATATATATTTTTGCCAGCATGTTTTGTATGTGAAAAATCTTTATAATTTGGTTTTACACATACAAATGCAAGCTTGGCAAACTGCAAAACAACTATAAAATAACTATAATATATATATATATATATATATATATATATATATATATATATATATATATATATATATAACAAGTAAAAATCTGAACCACTGATCCAACTAGGCCAGTACAAAAATCCTTATTGTTGAGCCCTGAATACACTAATGTATTTCCATATAATCGTGTTTCAGTGTGTGTGATATGGATTTGTGCTATGTAATGGACTCATACAGCCTGGTTTCTGTCAGACACTCCAGACATATGTGAAAATGTATGAAAGTAAGCATGTCTGAATGATGTTAAATAAAATGTCTAGCCTCCCCTTCATATCATATCATATCGCCTTCCTGTCTGAGGCCTGAAGTCTTTTCAGGAATGTGTCTAGACAACTTGACATTTTATGGTTACGTTTTTAAAGTCATCTCTGCATGTATTTTGTCATTTTCTAATGTTTTCTCTCTCTCTCTCAGTGTGTCCTCAGGGCAGGTTTGGCCTGAACTGTTCTCAAATGTGCACATGTTCTGGAGATCAGTACAGCTGTCATCACGTCACTGGGAAATGCACCTGTCTACCTGGTTACTATGGCAACCGCTGTCATCTGAGTAAGACATATTCTGTAGATATCAATCTGATATAGATATATATGTACACTGATATCTGCAGATTGATATCTGTTCACAACTATGCAACCAACCTAATAAACTTGTTTTCATAGTTGTTCATTCAGACCAAAAGCTCATCTACAATTGAGCTAATAGACAGTGGTTATATAATCATACACACTACCATTCAAAAGTTTGAGGTCAGAACATTTTTTTTTTTTTTGAAAGAAATAAATACTTTTATTTAGGAAGAACACATTAAATGAGTCAAAATTGAGAGTAAAGACATTTATAATGTTATAAAAAATTTCAGATAAATGCTGTTCTTTTGAATGTTCTATTCATCAAAGAATACTGAAAAAAATGTATCACTGTTTCCACAAAAATATTAAGCAGCTCACCAGTTTTCAACATTGATAATTATAAGAAATGTTTCTTGAGCAGCAAATCAGTATATTAGAATTATTTCTGAAGGATCATGTAACACTGAAGACTGAAGTAATGATGCTGAAAATTCAGCTTTGCATCACAGAAATAAATTGCATTTTAAAATATATTCAGATAGAAAACAGCTGTTTTAAATTGTAATAATATTTCGCTTTTTACTGTATTTTTGATACAAGAGTATTTTTAAAAACCTTACAAATTTTACAGACTTCAAACTTTTGAATGGTAGGGTATCTATATGTTGTTATGTAGTTACATATGATTACAATTTATATATTTATGCATTGTTTCATAAATGTGCTAAAATAAAAAAAAACATGATCACAGGATGTCGAGAGGGCACCTATGGCCCGTACTGTAAGAAGAGGTGTAGATGTGCCAATGGAGGCCGATGTGACTTCAGGACTGGCTCTTGCATCTGTCAGCCAGGGTACTTGGGACCCAACTGCAGCATCAGTAAGATCCTGATAATTGTTTGCCCGAGTGGGTGTGGCCATGGGTAATTGTTAGTCTATGTAAACATGCATCAAATGGACATATTTGTCTGTGGTTAGCATCTTGCTGCTTTTCTGCATCTCAGGAAAGTTAAACGTAGCTTAGCTTTTAAAATTGCATATTGAGACCGCCATTGCATTCTGAGTTTCTAGCTAATAACATTTGTTTTTTCTGTCTGTTTCTGTCAGGTTGTCCTACAGGTCGCTACGGGAGAGACTGTGCTCAGGTGTGTTTGTGTGGAGAGGGAGGACAGGGCCACCCAGAGACTGGGAGGTGTAACTGTGCCCCTGGTAGAACGGGACCTTCCTGCGAACAAGGTATATATCTCTGTGGAAAGCAGTGTTATTTTAGTATTATTTATATACTGTTATTGTATATATTATTATTTGAATTACACTTTGTTTTTTTATCTCTTTTAGTTTTTTTTTATTTCTATTTAGCTTTATTTTTATGTCCGTTAGTTTTCAAGGGAACCTTTTTCATTTTAATTTTAATTCATATTTTTTCATCTAAAATGTTTTTCATGTAATATTAATATTAATATTTTATTTTATTTCAACTTAATTTTAATTAATGAAAAAAATAATAGTTTCAGTTAATAATAACAACATTGTGAATAGCTGTGCTGCTTTTCCTTCCTCTTATTTGCCTTTTTCCCCACTTATCTTGCCAGCTTTTCCAACCTCAGCCATTCTTTTTTTTTGTGCCTTCACTCATCCATGGTCTCTCCCTCCCAAATATACAACTTTCACATCTTCATCTTGTTAGGATGTGAAACCTATAAGTGTTATGATGAATTCATAAGCAAAACAACATCGAAATACGGTGGGTCTCACAGTCCTGCACTTGAAGGGACTATTTGGCCTCCTCCTGATTCTCTCCCAGGGCTTATTTACAATATTTAGTTAACGAATTTCTCCAGTTTCCTGCGTGAGGGCATTTGATCGCAGCGCCCCTTTTCCTGAAGAACAGAAGCAAGAGATCAGATTCCTAATCTTTGTGTTTAATCACTCATCAGTGGGAATGGAACGGGACTTTCCAGGAGGGATTTTCTTAGCCTCCTTGAAAACGCCGGCTCGGAGCGTCTCACAGACGTGCCACTGCTTACGTTCCCTGTGTTTAATGTTTACAGACAACTATAAGTAACTGGTTCTCTATGTTCCATGTCGGCAGATCTTCTGGCGAGGAAACAAATAAATAAGCAAGCGAATCAAAGCGATTGGCTTATTGTTTTCCCAATCTAAATTACCCAAAGAAACATGATTGCTCTTTTGCTGCACTGCCAAATCAGACCCACTTTGCCATTGCACTAATGATCTAGAGCTTAAGTAAACTTGTGTGTGGCGTGTGTGTGTTTGTGCACACATGTGATCGCATGTGTGGCTAGCACTTTAAATGCATTTTGAGGGATGAGAGGGCCTGGGCTAATTGTAGTAATTGAGGAATTCAGAGTTTATTTGAAAATAATGCCATCTGTGCTCTTGTTGTTACTGGAAGTTTCCGTCTGGAGCAGGACATAGATAATAGATAAAACAATGAGGTGTTTTGCTGGAGGGAATGTCTGCTCGATGTTTGTCCTGGTACCCTGTAACAATGAACACACATCCTGATATGAAAAACCATACCATCTTAATGACTATTTGGATGGAGTTACAATTATTAGCATAGAATTAACATGTGATTTCATATACTGATTTAGATGGGATTTGGGATCTCTGTAGAGTTTTTGTTGTCTAGATTTTGAATATGTGATATTATGTTATGTGTATGATTAATGGAATAAATTAATTTAGGTGAGAATCATTTCTGAGGCTCCTTTACTGTATTTGACCCAGAAAGTTGTCAAAATGATGAATTTAGCTTATATAATATTTGACAGGTCAAAATGAATGAGAAAAAGCACATATAAATATATAAATTTGATATCTATATAAATTTCATATATTTATATAAATTTTAAAATCTATATAAATAGATATATAAAATACATTACAAGGGTTATTTTAAATTATAATAATATTTCACAGTATTACTCTTTTTACTGTTTTTGATCAAATAAATGCAGCCTTGGTGAGCATAACAGACTTCTTTCTAAAAGATTAATAAATACCAACCCCAAACTTTTTCAAATAGGGCTTTTCTTTACTTATGAACATGAACTGTTGCCGGTTGTACATTTTTTTGGTCATGCACTGTAGCTCAGGATGAAAATAAATAAATTCACTAAGCTCACCAGGCCACAACTTCTTTTTTCTGTACGGAATAAGTATGGTTTCAGGCTAAAATGAGATATCCAGTGGAAATTAAGTGTTGACAGTATAATTTAGTGCTGGATGAGGATTAATCAGTGCTTGGTAAACCATCCTCGTGGTCCAAATTGAAAACAGATCCATGTGCCTGAAGACAGAGACATCCAGTTGTTTCCACAACCTGCGTGAATGGCTGAAACAAAACAGAACTTCTCATATTTATGCACAGATATTAAGCATTTGTGTTATGACAAATTATTTCTGTTAAATGTGAACTTGTCCTCTGTGCAGTGTGTCCTAGGGGGCGCTATGGAGCACAGTGTCGGAGTTTCTGTACGTGTGCGAACGGAGGCGAGTGTGACCCTGTGAATGGGACATGTAGATGTGGACTGGGCTGGACTGGGCAACACTGTGAAAAAGGTAAACAAAGACACAGTAAACATTTGGTTAGTATCCATGGAATAAAATTAGTACTTTAAAATGTGTATTTGTACCTTTAATTCTCTATGCATTAAATATAGGTCAAATGATGATATATTCAGCTGAATACCCTTGTGTGCAATAGTTTGTGTCCCAGGTTGGTATGGTGCAAACTGTGAGCAGGAGTGTGTGTGTCAGAATAATGGTACATGTGATCGCTTTACGGGATGCTGCTCTTGTCCGTCTGGATACTACGGTCCTGCCTGCCAACACCGTGAGTGACAAATTTATCATCTTCACCATTAGAATGAATCATTTTTGCTGCCCTTGCTGAAATCTGTTATTATATGATGTGATATGAAATTGTTTCATAACTCAGGATGCCCCGCTGGCTTTTTCGGTGAGCTCTGTGCTCAGTCATGTGACTGTAAACATGGGCACCTGTGTGATCACGTGACCGGACAGTGTGTGTGTCCTCCAGGTTATCAGGGTGACCAGTGTGAAAAACGTAAGTCATCTTACATTTTGAAACAACATCTACATCATCAGCATGAAATTACTCTATATATTTTAACTGAGAAATAAATCAATAACTCATGATTTACTGTCTTAAGTGAAACACAAATGTGATTTTTTTGTTCTGGTAACTTTTCTCAAGATAATGAAAATGAAAACCACTAGGGAAGTATCATAAAACTGTATTCCAGGTTGTCTGAGCACATACAATATAGATAACCTACAGACTGCAGTTGTAATTATTCAGTGCAAATCTTGACATTCATTCTAGATCTCAATCTTGCATGTTTGCGAGAGTCTCTTTTGTGAACAAATCAAATCTTTTAAATGAATCAGTTGATCACAAGTTCACAAAACGAGCCTGAATGATTCATTCTGACTCACTGTATCACTGGATAACAGCTCACTGGACAGGAAGATTATTACTGAGTAATGACGTAAATAAGGTCTGTTTGTCATGCAGAGCTACTGTATGAATTCAGAAGAAGTCATACAGTTTACGTTTGTATCAAAACAAAAGTGAAAAGCTTAAAAGCTTGAAAGCAATGAGTGAATATGTCACTTTGATGGTTTCTCTGACTGTTTGTGTGTAACAGGTTGTGATGATGGCCGTTTTGGACATGATTGTGCAGAACTCTGTGAGTGTGATGGGGCACCCTGTGATTCGACCACTGGACGGTGTCTCTGTCCACCTGGAAAAACAGGAGAACGCTGCAAAAAAGGTACAAACACTGGACACATCTTACATAACCCTCATAAACCTTGCTTCAAACTTTCAAACCTTCATCTTCTCTCTCTCAGTTTGTGACAGCAGGTTTTATGGTCCAGGCTGTTCTTTCCCATGTCAGTGTGCACACGGAGGCCAGTGTGACCAGCGCACAGGTCACTGCTCGTGTCCTCTCACCTGGATGGGACCCACCTGTGAGGAAGGTGAGGCTTTGTATGTGTGTGCATTTACAAAATTGTCCCTAGAAGTTAGCTAAATGTCATGAAATATAATTAACTCTAAAAATTAGGGTTGTTGAATTGACATGTTAATTCAATAATTAAAGGAGCATAATAATAATAATAATAATTCATACATATTATTATATTATTAATTACATACATACATATCATTATAATTAATACAATTAATCATGTCCCTTAGTCCACATGTAACTTCATAATTTCTCATTATGTAATTGATAGAAATATTGAAATAAAACAAAACATTTTTTATTCTAAAATTGTTACTAGAAGATAGTTAAAGCTGATAAAACATCCTCTAATATTAAAAATAGGCCTGTTAATTTAATATACGAATGAATGAATGAATGAATGAAAATAAATAAGGTGTGTATATAAATAATAATAATAATAATATAAATTTATGCAATTAATCATGACCCTTAGTATATGTATATTGTAAATTGTAAATTATATGTAAATTGATCATTTCACATCATGTATTCAATTAAAATGAAAATAAATAGTTTTTATTCTCAGAAATGTCCCCAGAAATTAGTTAAATCTGATAAAACATCTTCCAATATAAAAATGAGTGCTGTTAATTTAACATGTTAATTTAATAATGCCCATTCATGCCCGTTGACCCATATTTAAATTCATAATTTCTCATTAAGTATTTAAAATATTTAAATAAAGAACATAATATTTTTTTTTTTTGACTAAAATGACAAAAAAATGAGGGTTACAGTTTGGCTTAATCTGTAGTGCTAAATAATATATAATAATTAACTGTAAATAAAGACAGTACAAGTGTATGGTATGTCTTTGTTTAACTAAGTTAACGCGTGTGTGAAAGTCAGCTGTATGATCTCAAACTCAAACTGCTCACACTGTTTCTTTCTCCTTTTTTTTATCTCTCACCATCTCAACATCTTTCTTTCTCCAAATTCTACTTCTCTCTTTATTCGTGTCAGTCACGACACAAACCCGAGCGTTTGAGCTCAAAGCATTAGTGAGAGTGTGTGTGACAGCATGCGTGTCAGCCTCAGTGTGTGTGTGTGATGGACTGTTAAGGGCCTCTTGTCTGTCTGTGTAACGGCGCCTCTCTCTGACAGTTATTATAAGTGAATCACAGCAGGACGCTTCACAATGTGTGTGTTAGCTTTGTGAATGAGTTTATGACAGTGTGTGCGAGTGTGTCACGGTGGACTTACTGTATATGGTTCATCCATGCAATCTCTAAACCTGTACACCCCCTAAAAATACAAATAATTCTTTATCTTATTTTGTTCTCATCTTAACGTCCTCTTATTACTTTTTTTATTGGACTTATTTTATATTACAAAACAGATTTTTTATGGAGGAGTTTAACTGAACTGCACAATCTGTGATCGATCAGCCACCATCATTTATTGAAGGAGGAAATATCAGTGAAAAATACAGAAATAAAATAAATAAATATGGAAAGAAAAAAGGTGCATAAATATATGTATTAATACAGAAATAAATAAATGTAATAATAAATATATTTAATATATTATTATTATTACTATTTAATTAATACATTAGCAAAATAATAATTACAGTTTCTTTAATGAATCACTTATTTATCATCATTTATTTATCCCCATTTATTTATTTCATTATCATTAACATATTTTAATTCACATGTATTAATTTATTTTGTGCAATAGACATATTTATAAATTTATCACTTACAAATTAGTGGACCCTAAATGTTTTTTAAAATTTAAAATTTTAAATATATATTATATATTTTTTTATTATTAAAAATAATTTTATTGTGCGAAAATAATCATGGCTGAAAGGGTTGAAGGGACTCTGCATTCAGTGCTTTTAGCCATGACTATATTCACAATAGCACATTAAAAAATGCAAAAGCAATCAAAGCCAGTCAATACATGTGTTACAATAACCTCTTTCTCTGTCTCTCTCTCAGGTGTTTCTGTAAATCATGTGTCTTCCAAATTACAGAAGAGGCGACGGCGTATTTCTCACTCCTAGTCCTGATTCAGAGTCCCCAAACACACACACACACACACACACACTCCTGACATCCCAGCAGAAGGCGAGTGGCAAGGGTGACTGAGTGTGTGAGGATGTATATGACTTGTTATTATGGGTTTTTACCCCAGACGAGCAAGCCACAGGAGAATTAGTACCAGGAAGCAATGCCGAAAAACACAAACACACACAAACATCCCCTCTGGATGCACACAAGACCACTGACAGGCTGTCAATGAGAGTGTGAGTATATGTGCATCTTTGGTGGAGGGACACTTTGTGGCTATGAACGAGTGTTTAACATGGTAACATGGTGGATTAGTTGGATGTGACTTAAAAATGCTTGTTTTGGGAGTTCTGTGTGTGTGTTAAACTCGCTGTTTCTTATAAGTCCCACATCAGACAGTCAAACCAAACCATCCGATCGGCCAAACGCCCACCGAGCCACAAAGCCAGACCGAACTTCTCTATTACGGGATCAGAGTGAAGCCTCAACCGCTCATTTCTATAGTACATACCACAAATACACCACTAAAGTGGCACATCAGAATACAGCAACACTCAGTGGAGTTTCTGCCTTCCATACATGCCATACAAAGTCTACAATTTACCTTGCAAATGTGCACCAACACTAAATTTAACTTTTTTTTTATGACAATGTCTATAAAGTCCTCTTTTATGGTACTTTTATGTTTTTTTTTTTAAGTAATGTGTAGCATGAATCTGGCGTTTGTGCTATAGCTATCCTATTTAAATCCATCTGGTTGGCTCGTGTGAGTGTGATGTATGTCCTGCGATGCAATTCCTGTGACAGCCTGACTGTAAATATTCACAGTATTGTCACCCATCATCGTGCCGTCTGAGGTAAATTGTTAAAGCGGAGCTGTCTGACAGGATTTAGAAACAATCTGATGCTTGTAAACTGAACAAACAGTTCCTCCAAAAGACATCTTACATTCCAAACAATTCTAATCTTTATAAAGTACTGTGCTTAGCACTCACTCAACAGTCTTTTACTGTAAAACATGCTGTAAAAAGTGTTTTGTTCCTCTGTTCTGCCTTTGTTCCTCTCAGGATGTTATCAAATTAAAGTTAAATTTCGCTGTACAGTGAAAATATGTATTAGTGCTTAAACTTTTAAAAAAATATGTTTGTACAGAAAACATTGATTTTTGTTTTGTTTTGTTTTTTAAACTGTATTGTAAAGCTTTACACTGCTGATTTATTTTAGTATGTTTGTTTTATTTCCATTCTTAAATCAAGATATGTTTACTTGAGAAGCAAAATGACGTCAAATATTGTTTTCTTGTATTGTCTTGTTCGCTGAAAAAATGTAAAATTAAAAATTTTAAATCCAGAACAAAATCTGTTAGTAGGGTTAGAAAGTTAATTTTTTTCCCTTCATATTTTCTTTTTCCTTAATATAAAAATAGAGTTTTTGCTTAAACAAGAACAAATCTGCAAATAAGGTGAGAAAAATAGTCTTGTTTTTCCCTTTGAATTAAGATTATTAATTCAAAAATAGTGATTGTAATGTTTCTGAAAAATGTATACAAATTAGCAGAGACTTTGCTTAAAACAAGAAAAAAATCTGCCAGTAGGGTGAGAAAAAACATCTTGTTTTCCCTTTGCATTTCTTTTTATTAATTCAAATTAATTTTTGTAATGTTTTTTTTTTTAAAAAATGTATACAAATTAAGAGATTTTGCTTAAAACAATAAAAAAAAAAAAAACTGCCAGTTCGGTGAGAAAAATAATCTTGTTTTCCCTTAGAATTAATTCTAATTAATGTTTTTAATGGTTTATTTAATGTTTTAATGATTTTTTAATTCATTAAAAGAAGCAATATCTGCCATTGGGGTGAGAAAAAATATAATAAAAAATTTTAAAACATTAATTTGAAACGATAAATTTAATTGAAGGGGAAAACAAGAATTTTCTTATCCATTGGCAAATATTTTTTTTTTTTTTTTTTTTTTTTAAGCATAATTTTTATTTTTTTATTTTTTTTCCAAAAAAAACAAAAAAATATCTAAAACCATTTTGTTTTTGCTTTTCAAGTAAAAAGAATGCATAGATATTTGTACTGGAAGACAAAAAAAAAAATAATGAGAAAAATATTCTTTGCAGTGAAGAGGTTTTTCATTTAAAGAACTAAACATCAGTATACAGCGCACACATGCTTTTATTTTTGATCACCCGAGTGAATCATGTTGTTTGTAGGACACGGATATGTAGGTAGAGGGTAGTGGGACATTGTGGATAGCATGTTCCTCTGCACCTCTCAGATGGGAGGGTCAAATGTATCAGAGGTCACCTGCCTACACCTGTCAGCGCACCTGAGTGGAACAGGCCCTCTACATGCCTGCGTGTGTAAGTGTTTGTCTCTGTCACCGGCGCCATCGCTGTAGCATTTCTCAAGTCCAGTGGACCATCACTGCAGGTGGAAGAGCCAGGCTGGGACCCCTGCACCCTGACACGCGCTGCCTGGCATGAGTGATGGAAGCTGGGGGCTGTCGGTGGACGGAGCCCTTGAGTCTGATGGATGGGAGGGGGCTTCGCTGGCTGCACCGTGTTGTACAGATGTTCTCCAATAATGTTTATCAGCCCGAGCCTCCAGCAATAGATGACACACACCTGTGTCCAGTCAAACAGGGCTCTAGAGGCCATCCATCCACACACACACCTGAGTCCAGTCAAACAGACCGCCGTAGCCCATCCATTAAGTACGGTCTGGGTGGCTGGGATACTGTACACCAGCTTTGATCAGTGGACGGGTGGCACATATAGAGACAATCGACTGGACAATGATCCATCTTGTCTCTCAAGGTCTCTAGGGCTATAGCCCTATCACCCTTATCATATATATGTATGTATATGTGTGTGTATATATATATATATATATATATATATATATATATACATAAATGTGTGTGTGTGTGCGTGTATATATATATATATATATATATATATATATGTGTGTGTGTGTGTGTATATATGTACATATATATGTATATGTATATACATATATTTACATTTACATTTAGTCATTTAGCAGATGCTTTTATCCAAAGCGACTTACAAATGAGGACAATAGAAGCAATCAAAACCAACAAAAAAGCAACAACATGCAAGTGCCATGACAAGTCTTGGTTAGCCTAACGCAGTACACGTAGCAAGGTTTTGTGGTTTTTTTTTTTTGTTTTTTTTTTTAAAGAAACAAGTAGATAGAATAGAAAAAAGAAACCTAGTGTTAGTTTTTCAAGAAAAGCTAGCAGTTAGAAAATAAATATGCAATTGATAGAGGGTCAAATATGTGTGTGTTCTTTTAATAAAAAGACAGATAGATAGATAAAATAGAATTAGAATAGAGAGTGCTAGAGTTAGAGGGTCAAATAAAGATGGAAGAGATGTGTTTTTAGTCGTTTCTTGAAGATGGCTAAGGATTCAGCTGCTCGGATTGAGTTGGGCAGGTCATTCCACCAGGTGGGAACAGTTAATGAAAAAGTCAGTGAAAGTGATTTTGTGCCTCTTTGGGATGGCACAATAATGTGTCGTTCACTTGCAGAACGCAAGCTTCTAGAGAGCACATAGGTCAGAAGTACTGAATTTAGGTAAAGGGGTGCAGAGCCAGAGGTGGTTTTGTAGGCAAACATTAATGCCTTGAATTTTTTGCAAGCAGCCATTGGTAGCCAGTGCAAATTGATGAACAGAGGTGTGACGTGCATTCTTTTCGGCTCATTAAAGATTAATCTTGCAGTGGCGTTTTGGATTAATTGTACAGGTTTGATGAAATTGGCTGGAAGACCTGCCAAGAGAGCATTGCAATAGTCAAGTCTGGACAGAACAAGAGCTTGAACAAGGAATTGTGTTGCATGTTCCGAAAGAAAGGGCCTGATCTTCCTAATATTGTATAAAGCAAATCTGCAGGACCGGGCAGTTTTAGCAATGTGGTCTGAGAAATTCCGCTTATCATCAATCACAACTCCAAGGTTTCTAGCTGTTTTTGAAGGAGTTATGGTTGATGAGCCTAACTGGAAGGTGAAATTGTGATGAAGTGATGGGTTTGCTGAAACTACAAGCAGTTCTGTCTTAGGTAGGTTGAGTTGAAGGTGATGGTCCTTCATCCAGCAAGAAATGTCTGTTAGACATGCTGAGATGTGAGCAGCTATCGTCGGATCATCAGGATGGAATGAGAGGTAGAGTTGAGTGTCGTCAGCATAGCAGTGATATGAAAAGCCATGTTTCTGAATGACAGAAACTAGTGATGCCATGTAGACAGAGAAGAGAAGTGGTCCAAGAACTGAGCCCTGAGGCACCCCAGTAGCTAGATGTTATGACTTGGATACCTCACTTCTCCAAGATGCCTTGAAGGACCTATCTGAGAAGTAAGACTCAAACCACTGGAGTGCGGTTCCTGAGATGCCCTTTCTCATTAGGGTTGAGAAATCATCTTTTTATATTTTTGATTCGACAGTGTTGTTGGACTATTCTTCCTACGCACCTATCATTTTTTCAGGTGTGCTGAGTTTGTGTTGATTGAATGATTACAATTTAAAAAAAACTGATACCAGTAATAATGGAAGTCTGTTTTCGGCATGGAATTAAAAAAATGAAAATTAATTGCAACTTTCTACAAACATTTTTTCTTCTTGCAATTGCAACATTACACAGTTTCTCGCAACTCTCAGAAAAGAATTGCAAGATATATACTCAGAATTGTGAAATATACACTTGCAATTCTAATTGCCAGATATAAACTCACAATTACGAGAAAAACAGTCAGAATTGCAAGATATATATTTAGAATTGAACAATACAAACTCAATTCTTTAAAAAAAAATCTGAATTTTTGAGATAGGCCTATAATTCAAAATTCTGACGTTTGTCTCATATTTCTGAATTTATATTTCACAGTTAGTGAACAGCTTACTTCGTATACATCTCAGAATTTTGACTTTTTTCTCTGAATTCTCAGTTCATCTCACACGTCTGTTTCCGCCACAAAATAAAACGTGGAAAATTAACTGCAACTTTTTATCTCACAAATCTGAGTTTATATCTTGCAAGCTTGAGGTTACATCTCACAATACTGACTCTTTTTTAAATTTTTTATTCTGTGGTGGAAATGGGCTTCTATAAGTTTGGAGAAATTGTTTGTCTCATATTTCTGAATTTATATTTCACAGTTAGTGAACAGTTCACTTAGTTTAAATATAGGAATTCTGACTTTTTTCTCTGAATTCTCAGCTCATCTTGCAATTCTGTTTCCGCCACAGAATAAAAAAATAAAAAAAGTAACTAACTTTTTATCTCACAAATCAGAATTTATATCTCGCAATTCTGACTCTTTCTTAATTTTTTTTTTTTTTTTTTTTTTTTTTTATGTGGTGGAAATGGGCTTCTATAAGTTTGCAATGCCAAGCAGCATGATGGAAGTTTTTGTACAGCTAATATTAACTGGAAGAGGATGACACCGGAAGTGTCGCACATTCAAGTGACAAATAGCCGGGACGCTCTAACGTTAAAAATAAAGTGGATAAGGCACAAAGTCAACAGATTTCTTATTTAGCTGTTGCTTATTGCATCTTCACAGTTCTGTAGTCGTGGGCGAAATGTCAAGGAGGCGAATGTAATTTTGCTGGGACGGCGTTAAGACAGATTTAGTTTTACTACCCTGGCCTCGGTGCTTGCAGTCACCAATCTGTGCGTTCAATAAAAAGTATAATTAAACTGAGGCATGCAGATAAATATGAACTGTAGCCTATTTAAAATATCTTCTTAAAATGACTGTCTTGCAAAGCAGGGGATTGGCACCTATGTTACTTTAATGAATACGTTTTTGTGCATGAACGTTACACAGTTACACAACCCAGGCTTGTATGACACAGATGGTTAAATGAGCGAAGACAAGCCTTGCTTTCTGAAAGACAGCCAGATCAGTGGTTTGCGATGAAAGAACCCATTGGAGAGGTCAGATCAGATGCGATCTGACGGGAACTTTAGCACGGAAATTACGCGTACAGCGCCAGCGAAGCGACGCTATCATCACGCTGTCTTTTCGCACCATAGAGATTACGCTCTTCTCTCTCGGCGCTTGCCCCGTTCCCGGAGGACCGTGACTTTTTGAACCGGCGATAAAATTGAAGAGAGACTGAGGGAAATCAACTCAATGGGGTCTCGCACCATTTGGGCCACTTCTTGGACAGAAACAACAAACCCTTAAATGCCAAAGAGCTACTCTGGAGATGAGTATCAGCAAACTCCCACACTTACCCGTCTGTGAACGCATCTCAGAGGGTGTAAAAACCTCATCTGTTTGTGTACTTGTTGCACTTTAGTTTAAAGATGTTTAGATTAATCTTTGCAACACTTGGGGAATGGACCTTATTCAGGTTTTTGCGAATGAAAACGAGGCCGTGAGGGATTAAAAACAACAACAACAGAAAATGTCTTGGAAAATCTGACTTAACACAGCTACTTAATAAAGAACAAGAAAGTTTATGGGCCTACTACACTATAGAAAAATTAAAAGCACGTGACGGAACTGGCCACTAACTTTGGGGATGCCGAGTAATTTCCATTATGTCAAAGTCCCTTTTAAGGAAAGTCCGTTCACTCGGCCGCCATTTTTGCAACGCCTCCGGGCAGCTCAAACAAGACCAAGTCCTATCTAAATGAATGGGGGAATCCTGAAATCTCAAAAATGGCTCGTTGAACTCGCAATTAAATTACATATTTCAAATTAGCAATAAAATCTGAAATGAACTGCCCCATGAATGTTGTTTCTTATGCTCAAATAGCGTTTAAAAAGCGTATTTTTCAGGCTAGACCAGCCAATGCGCATGCGTAGCTCCAACGCACTTGCAGCTGCTGGTCCAGCTTCAGGTTTCTATGGGAACCGGAGCTTCCCAGCTAAGGAAGTGGCCAAAACCCCTCTAAAACCAGCCTGCTAACCAGCCAAGACCAGGCTGGTTGACCAACTAAAACCAACCAACCAGCTTAGGCTGGTTTTAGCTGTTTTTTTCAACAGGGACTGTGTGCAAGGAGACAGTCAGAAGGCTTTTCAATCTACACATCGCCATCATTTACCATGGATTTACTGTAGTAACACTCACTGCACCATGGTATTGTGGCAGAAATGTGGGATATTCACACTGAATTTTATTACAAGAGTAATGGTATATATTTATAATGTATGTATTTGTGATTAAGCTATAGCATGTGTGCATTTATACTGAATGTTTTTAGACTACTGTTTTTCATACAAATAGGCTAACTTACCTAAAAAACATATTTATATTTTTTACCATGCCATTGAGGTGCTATATTTGTGGTTTTAACTGTGTTTATCATGATTTAAATGTATGCTACTATGGGAGACCAATGCTTAATTTAAAAAACAAACAAACAAAAAAAAAAAAAAAACATTGGTCAGAATGAATTTAACCATATAAAACTGAGGTTGGTACAATTTTTACAGATGTTTCTGATTTTAAAAATGAAAAATAAAATTACCTCTGCATCCTAACTCAAGCTACTATCAAATGTGCAGTTCTAATAGACAAAAAAAGGTGATATTATTATTATTAATATTATCAGGCAACCCAAACCTGTTTCTTGATTTGAAACAATATCACTCATTAGAACATGCAGAAACTAAGAAATACATTTTTCTATTTAGATATTTATTTTAATGAAAATGAATGGTCTGGTTTCTACAACTTTCACTTTGGAGCAAAATTCTGGCTTTAAACTTGAAAGAAATAAAGATTTGACATTTATCTTGAAAATTATCGATATCGACTGATATGAAAAAAATTATCGTGATAATTCCCAATTATCGTGAAAATAATAATTGATTATTTAACAACATTATGTTGTTAAATAATTTATCGTGATAATTTTTTTGGCCATATCGCCCAGCCCTATTTGTATTTCTATAGTCTTTGATTATGTTCAGTTCAGTTAACGCTTCTCCTCTCGAACACCACCAGTGTGATTCAATTTCCAAAAGACTGAATTCTACGAACGAGCCGGTTCTTTTAGTGAATACAAAAGAATTCTACGAACGAGCCGGTTCTTTTAGTGAATACACAGTACAGCACTAACAGTACACTGTAAAAAAATGACCGTGATTTTAATGGTAAAAAAAACTGTGAAAATGCTACAGTAAAAACCTGTTAAATGGTTAACGCTAAGTTCCCCTAATATATACGGTGAAAAACTGTAATAGACATTTCAGACAATTTTACGGTAAAATACCGTTTTTGGAAGTGGAAAAAGAATGTAAAATTTACAGGGAAAAATCGTGAATTTACCTTCCCAGAATTCCCTGCATTGCATTTCAAATCTGATGTTTTTTCTTTGAAATAACTGCTTCTTAGTTTTTTCTTGTCAGTTATGTTTATTAGGGTTTTATGTTACATCTAATGTTGTTAAATTAATGTTTATTGCATATTTCAGTTTAATGAGTCTCACCATGATGGTGTTTAGTGTTTGTGTGAATGACACTGTGCCTCTTATATATATATATATATATATATATATATATATATAAATATAAATAAGTATTGACCTTCTCAGCTTGTGGGAAAGCTGCTTGTGGTGAGCTTTGGTTCATCATGCGACTTTCTCATCACCACCTGGTTTTGATGGTTATCAGTGTAGGTACAAAACAGATTTCAGAACTTCAATAGGCTGGTATACTAACATTACATCAGTTAATGAAATACGTTTTTTAATTGTAAATTTAAGTTAAAAATGTAAACCCTAAAACATTGCTACCGTATTTTTACGGTAAAATTCTGGCAACCACAGCTGCTTTTTTTTTTTTTTTTTTTTTTTTGAACCCCACAAGAACGACTTCGTTCGAAGTGGGTTCTTTTTTTGTGAATCAAAACCACTTATAAATCAGTCCATTTACTGTTTTAAGTCTGACTCACTGAGCCTTTTGTCATGCCTAAATTAATCAAGACTGAATGAATAATGAGCCCAAGTTTTAATTTAATATTTATTTATTTAGTATTTTAGTAATATTTATTCAGTATTGTAATTAATAAGTAGTCACATTGTTTGCATATTTATGCGGCCTCTAATAGCTTAGGTAGGTTATGTGAAAAGTCATTATGTCTGTTACCACACCTTCAGAAATATACTGTATGTTATTTTTCTTTTCCCGTTAATGATCCAGAATCGTTAAATAACGATTTTATCCCTATTTGACACTCTACTAGACCCAACTCAACGGACAGAGATATGACACATGTGCAACCAGACCGACAAGAACGCGCCCTGTGTGAACTAGACACTGGAAATCCCCTCGTTTCAGTGAAGGAAAAAAATCAACACACAGCATCTCTGTGTATACGTAAAGAGCACTGTCATACTTTTTTTCTTTTAACAGGACCCCGTCATTAATCTAAATTATTCAGGGATCATTTAGCAGGTTCTGGGTGAATGTCAATGAGCAGGGTTTGGTGCAGTGTCAGCATGGGTCAGTGTCCAAGAGGGCCACTAGGTGGCGCCCGATGCAGTATTGTGGTGTGCCGGTGGTCAAGCCAGACCTTGGACACACACTGCACGCCTGACGAGCCACAAACCCCCTTTGTTTTACTATTCCTGTGGTATATTCCTGGGGAGAGCGGGGCTAGTTGTCACAATGTTTGCAAATCAATTTCTGTGAAGACAAATACCTATTTAACATTTAGACCGTTACTGACCATGAAAAAGTGATCATTGAAAATGTTGACTCAATAGTTGCGTAAGTTATAATTAAGGAACCAATTAAACAGTTTTCTTTTCAGCTAAATTTAATCAGTAAAACAATTGTGAGTTATTACACGAAAATAAGTAAGTTATTACACGAAAATAACACACCATTGTTCTGGCAAACAAATGTTGTAATTAATAAACTGCAAACATTTCTACATTTAAAATACATGTGAAATCTTTTCCCCAATAAAAATGTGCTTCAACCCAACATGTAGTAAAACTAAAGGCTACTCTTATTCTGAGTTCTGTAGGCTATTTTAGTTACATATCCATGTTTAGTTTGGGTTTATTGTGTTCAACAGTTTTTAGAAAATGTGAAGCTATTGAATTTTAGTTTGGGCTGCAGAATTGACCGAAACTATTTTTTTTTTATTCTGATGTTTTTAAGGTATTTGAAAACAACATACAAATTGCTAGTGAACACACTTGATCCAAACCTGTATAATCACTGAGATACAGACCTTGTGACAACTAGCCCCGGTCTGTTCTAACTGCACAGACCGGTTAAACTAAATACTTGATTTCAGAATGTGGTCTTAAAAATGAGCATTTAAACTACTTTGCTGCTGCTCAATCAGACAAGACTGTGATTGTGTGTTGTGTTGTGGGTGTATCAGCGCATTACTGAAAGGAAATGTGGCAGCATATTTCCACAAACCAGTGAAAATATCTTGAGGGTCCAAATTATAGTAATAAAGCTCTAACTATAGTCGATGAGCAACCTTTAATTTCGGCGCGTCATGCACGATATCTAAGGTAAGTGAGTTTCCAAGTGCACAATTGACTTTTTATCCAATTCCAGCGTAAACGGCCCTTTACGCCAGGTCCACGGACCTCTGAGGCATTTTAAACAGTAAGCCGTTCCCCTAACACGTCTTGTCATATTAAAACCATATGCATGGCGGCATCCGCCGCTCGCACTGAGTGCCCATCAATAACGCTAATGACCCGTTTCCCGGGGGATCACAACAAATACCCGAATGAAACCGCAGTCTTTAACGGGGCCGCCGCTCCTTCCGCGGCTTACGAGCTGTCACATATCCAGCCACAGCTGCCACCGGCCTGACTTTATCAAAAACAGCGACGGATGAAAAGAGTGTGCGATTTGCGAGAGATGTATTAAAAGAAGAAACCTCACTGGAGGGCATATATAAACCAACTCATCTGGTTGTCCGCTCTGTGCCAACTGTAAGACAATCTGAGCTATACAACACAATAATCATTCACTAAAGTAAAACCATCTTTTTATATCTGATCTCTAGATCTACACATGCTGTGCAGTGAAGAATAGTAAGCCTTATTCAGTAGAGCTATTGTTCAGTTTGTAGTCCTAAAACCATTAAACAATCAGCGATTTTGATCCATAGGGCTTTTAAAATAATGATTTTGCATACAAAAGTAAAACAAGATAACGTTTATTAAAGACAGCTTTGTTATACAAAACCACTCACAGTTATATCTACTCAAACATACGTTTTTGAAGCGAAGTCCTTAATCAGTCGGTCAACAGGTAGAGACTTCTTAGCGATTTGAGGACGTTTACACGACACTGTTTTTAAACAAAAACGGAAAACTTTTATGCGTTTTGGCCATGCATTTACACAACAACGGCGTTTTGGTGGTCCGAAAACAGGTTTCAAAGCGCACCCTGCTGAAAAAAACAAAACAAAACACAGCTAAAACCAGCCTAAGTTGGTTGGCTGGTCTTAAATTAGCTGGTTTAAGCTGGAAGCAGCTGGTTTTAGCTGGTCTCCTAGGCTGGCTAGGCTGGTCAAGCTGGTTTTAGCTGGTTGTCCAGCTGGTCTCCCAGCCTGACCAGCTAAAGAAGTGGCCAAAACCCCTCTAAAACCAGTCTGATGACCAGCTATGACCAGCTAAAACCAGCCAACCAGCTAAGGCTGGTTTTAGCTGTCTTTTTCAGCAGGGCAAGTTTTTTTTTTTTACAACGATACCAATATAGTCTCCTTGTAGCGAATTTATGAAAACGGCGTGCGTGTTATGTGTTTTGTCTCTATGCATGCACCAGTTTATTTACAAGCGATATCACCAACTTCTGGCCTGGCATACATAATACAGTGTTTTAGTTGTTTTCAAAAATGAAAAGGAAAAAACGTAGCTTACCCTTAAAAAATAGCTGGAACTGGGAGCGAATCTGAAGCCAGACACATTAAATTTACAAATGGTCGTGCCTACTCTTTGGGCAAAGATTGTCTTACAATTGGGAGATGAGAGGGCCTGTATTAATTACCATTGTAAAGAGCATATCGGCTAACTTGAATCCCATGAGGCACCTCATCCAATCATCTATTGGCCTCTGGTCTCCTTCCCTGCGTACCGCCAATACATATCTATGGCCACAGCATTAGCCATTACTCTTTTTTTTTTGGCTAAATGCTGCAGGCTTGCCTTCCATTGGCTTTGCTTTGGGGCTAGAAGGGATACATGCCCTACTGGGCATGCGCACATCAATATTGCGTCATTTTTGTCACACTGAACAACAGCTGATTACTGTATTTGCATTATTGTAAGGTTAGGTATAGTCTGTATAGGTGTAGACATTAATAAAACACAATCTAATATGTTGCAAATTTAAGTTACTGTTATTTTCCGGCTGTAGCTGTATACCTTCTAGCTACAACAGGGAAAAATAAGATGGATAAATATGCAAATTTGTGGAAAAGGTGACGTCATGCACGCATGTATTACGTGTTTCGTCTTTAGCAAGTGTGAGTTTCTTTACAAAGTGACATCAACTTCTGGCCTGGCATGCATAATAAAGTGTTATAGTCGTTTTTATGTAAAGTTTTCAAAAATGAAAACTTCTTCCGTTTTCTACACATCGTCATTGTGTAAATGTACCCCTAAAAAGCCTTCCTTTGGCTTATGAACTGACGTCATGACTGAAAAGCATTATAACGTTATAAAACCGATAATTCAGGTAAGTTCGTGTAATTCATGTTATTATTTAACATTGGTGATTTATCACAGCATTTGCCGACCATGTTATAAGGCTCCAGCTTTTTAAAGTCCAGTGGACTCTCTGTCAATTGTTAAAAAAATCGTTCAGAAAGATAGCAACAGTGTAGATTTTCTGTGATGTTATAGTTATAGCTGTGGTGTGGACTTCGCTGTTCTAATATAATTAAAGTTTGTAGTTAAAGTTCTCATTATAGCTGTCATCCTTGGTGTAAACGGCGTTTAAGAATCAGCTGTGCTAAAACACACAGCCAATCATGGCTTGTTGTAGTAGAAATCACTTTAAAGATGTTACTCTCTCTATACCCAACATGTATGAAAGACCTGCAGTGCTTTCTGTACCAGCCCACCATTAAGCACAGCGGGTGCTGTTTCGTCTGGCAAGGGGGCAAGTAACGGTGCCAAGTTAATCAGAGAGAGAGTGCCAGCAGTGTCACACCCTGCACTCAGGGGCCATGATAGATGTCCCAACCAGGGCTGCGGTGCCACTGTGGGGTGGTGGCAGAGTGTACGGGCATGTTTCAGTCGACATGAAAGAGAGGGGCCCGTGTTTGAACACACATATGAGAGTGGGATGTCGTGTTTTGTACCCATGCCAAAAGACTCATTAGTTCATTAGATAGATCCATACACTCTGATGAGAGCAATGGGAAATTCCACCGTCAAACACAACCACTCCCTTGAGAAGGACGAATGTGACTGTGTGTTCAGGAGGGGCTCACACACACTCATATTGGCAGTATGTGAGGGTCAAGATGCTGCCCTGTAGAGGGAGACGTACAAGCCGTGGCCTGTGATCTTTCACGCACGTGACAGACGTACACGGCAAACAGCTGGTCACTAATGGTCAATGTGGGCCTCTTTTCCTCCTCTGTAGACCCATTATCACCTTCACCCTACTACAGCACCCACAAACCCCTCTCCAGCCGACCTCATCAAAGTGGGACGACCTGCTGTGACCTCATCAGAGCTGGCTGACCCATGATGACCTCATCAAAGCAGGACGGTCCACTGAGCTCAGAGACTGACAGCTTGCGCTGACCAAAAGCGGGCCATCAATTATCAGTGAGTGTGACACCGCTTTTACTGTTCAAGTGCTGGTGTGAACCTTACGTTTCAGTTTCCACTTAAATAAGGGACAACTTTGGTCTCGGCAACATTTTACTGTACAATAAGGTCCTGTTAGTTAACGATAGTTAATTAGGTAGTTAGTTAACGATAGTTAGTTAACAATGAGCAATACATCTGAAACATTACTTGTTTATCTTTGTTAATGGTAGTTAAAAAATACAACTGTTCATTGTTAGTTCATATTAGCTAATGCAGGTCCATTAAATAATATAAAAAAAAACAATACAATACAACAATACAATACAATTACAATACAAATTGGGCTCAGGTGCAGGACAAAAAAACAACAACAACAGATGTCCGCACACTGAAATTACACCATTTCGACCAATCAGGTCTTCATCCAGCACGACTTTGGAAATTCCTTTTAATTCCACTAAATGGTATTAACAGATACAACTTTTGGTTTTAATGTATTAGTAAATGTTGAAATTAACATTTGCTAAGATGAATAAATGCTTTAGATGTATTTTCCATTCCACCTTATTGTAAAGTCTCAAATAAATTGTTTTAATAAGTCACATCCTACTGTTTTAGCATACTTATAAAATGCAGAACAACGGCGAAAAATGTTTTTATTGATTTGACACAATTTTCATTCTAGTTCCCACTGTCTCAACAAAACAACCCAAATTCTTTTTTCTTTCTTTTTTTTTTTTTTTTTTGGATCATTGGGAAGCCACAGAGTCCCTAATGGGACATGGTGATGTAAAAAAATATGAGATGGTGAAAAATTATATTAGTGTTTTTGCACTCTTTCACACAAAACTATTGTGTTCTCCTAAGAAACTCTTCATTCACTCATAAAAGCATTGAAATATAGTCTCTCCTCCCACATCTTATTTTCATCACAAAAGTTTTGTGTACGTAAAGTTTATCGGGGGAATGCAAATTTTTTTGTGAGAGAATGCAAAGTTTCTCAGGGGATCACAAAAGTTTTGCTTGAGAATGCAAAACCACTGAAATTTAATTTTCCTCCATTTCATTTATTTTAACCATCACCATGTTCTTTTAGAGGCTCTGTACAAATCAACCTTGAAGGGATAGTTCACATAAAGAATTAGAATTTTGTCATTTACTCATCCTCATGTCGTTCCAAACCTGTTTGACTTACTATCTTCTGCGGAACACGAAAGATATATTAAAGAAATTTTTGTTCATACAAATCCAAAAATCCAAAACAACACTGGACCCTGACTTTTGTTGCATACACACACACACACATGAAAATCACACACATTTTCCAAAATATCAGCTTTGGTGTTTTGCAGAAGAAAGAAAATCAAAGAGGTTTGTAACAATAACTCGCGCTGTGTCCGTCTGGCAGTGTGTGTGAAGGAGATTTTTATGTGTCTCGGTGTGAAATAATACGAGTGGGTGTGTGAGAGAGCAGCTATGAAAAGAGTTTTATTCTGTTCTTCTTTCAGAAATGTGTCTTTGCGGCACACTGAGTATCTGTGTGAGAACATCTTCTTTGCACCAGCATATATACAATGGTGAGTAAATGATGACAGAACGTTCATTTATTTGGGTTGTAGTGAATGTGTTTTGTCTTTGCGCGGCAGTGTTGTCTAACCCTCGTAATGCGGACAGGGACAACAAAATCGAGTTTATGTTGAGTGAAAATGGCAGGAAACACAAAAGAGGTCTTAACTAATTTTCCCAAGCAAATCCCACCCTGCCTCTCATCACACACAAAGCCTCGATCCCAGACAAGCAGTCATCACCCCTCTGTCCACAATGGCATCCACCCACTACAAATCAGAAAGAGAGAAAGAGAATAAGAGGGTGAGGAAAGGACAGGAGAAGAATAGATGGACTGGAAGAGAGAGTGATAAAAATGGCATCCCACTGGAAAAAAAAAGAAAGACAATGGGGAATATGATTAGGAAAGAAGGAGGGAGAATTATGAGGGTGAGAACGAGGGATTCTGACCGGGTTGGCAGGAGAAGTTGGATCCCGTTTAAACAATGAGAGAGAGACGTCAGTCGAATGTTGTTTCTCATTGAGAGTTTGAGCGATGAGCCAGGTCATCACATCTCTCCACCTCATCCATCATTTCCCTCGAACAAACGAGTGCAGCGCGCATTCTTGCCTCCCTCCTCTCCCTTTCAGCCACTTTTCTCTCTCTCTCTCTCGCAGACTCTCTCTGGCTGTGGGACAGTGGATCTGTGTGAGAGCGATGACCGGGGATCAGACTCGCGCTGTGTCCGTCTGGCAGTGTGTGTGAACGAGATTTTTATGCGTCTCGGTGTGAAATAATACGAGTGGGTGTGTGAGAGAGCAGCTATGAAAAGAGTTTTATTCTGTCTTTCTTTCAGAAACGTGTTTCTGTGGCACACTGAGTATCTGTGTGAGAACATCTTCTTTGCACCAGCATATTTTGGTCTCTAATTCAGAGACAGAAAATTATGGAAAAAGCACAATTCACCTAAAAATCAAGAAATCAGCCTATTTTTTATTTTATTTTATTTATTTATTTATTTTTACATTATTCAGTAGTCTGATGTATTGCAAAATAAATAAATAAATAAATAAATAAATAAATAAAAAATATTTCATTACTGCAATTAACTTGTGATAGTATGTATTGCCCCAACTAAATTTACTTAATGCAGATTTTAATGTAACAAAAAAATTGTGCTTGCACAATCTAATTGTAATTATTAAAATAAGGGGAATTTGAGACATTTTTCATGACAAAGAATTATAATAATTATAGTCAGATATTGTCAATGATTTTTTTTACATTAAAAGCAGCATAAATTAAATTTAGTACAATAAATACTAATGTAAAATATACTTACTTTTTTCATTGTCATGAAAAAATCTTATTACTGTAAAGTAAAAACAAACAAACAAACAAATACATACAATTAAAAACATTGCACCTGCACAATTTGAATTTGAATTATAATAATTATGGTCATATACTGTGTGGACTGACTTATTTTTTACATTAGAATCAGCATAAATTAAATTTAGTACAATAATAATAATAAATAAAATACATGTATATATATTTATATAATTTTTATTTTATTTATTTATTTTTATGCCAATGCTTAATACTGTTATAAGCAATCTTAGTTCTTATTTTCTTTATGCAAAATACGATTTCTATATAAATATTTTCTTTTAATTTTGGGGTGAAATATGACCTTGAAATTATTTTCATTAGAGTCACCCTAAAAAAGAGATAAAGAGACAAACAGAGACAGAGCCAGTGTGAGAGTGCACAGTCCGCCCACATAGGAGTTTTTTTTTAATTTCTCAGTAACTCCTCCCACAGTATTGAACTATATAATGCAATACAGTTACATTGTAGAAAGCATTAAAACAGAAGTACCTCAACTCACTGATTACTTTTAAAAATGGGATTATAAACATTGACAAAAAAACAAACAAAGTGAAATAGGAAAGATCTGGTCCTTCACCTCGTGAGGATAAACAAAATCTGGCATTTCTCCTAGGTTTGGCACAAGAAATCAACATGGACCCAAACGTCACACAAGCTTGCAGACAACCATAGAAAATGTCAGGTACAGCTTGGACCAATCATGCGTTTTATGAAGAAATAATATCAGCTGTTTTTATTCTTCTTTCCTTTTTTTCTCTATTTTCTCATTTTTTTAATATTTTACAGTTGAATCAATAAATTGTCATACAAAAAAACCTAAGTAATATCTATATCATTTACCAGTTTTATTAGAAGTATAAGCTGTGATGGTACGTTTAATACTATGTGGCATTCAGACGTTTCTACAAACCCCAGTAGAGTCTCTTCCCCCAAAGTTTTCAGTGAGAAATTCTTCATTTCAACACAAGGGGGCGCATGAGAGCAGTGCTATTCAGTAAACAAACTACAGTTTGCAGAGAAATAAATACAACTTTCAAGATACACAGCAATAACATTGATGACATCAACCAAGAAATAAAAGAGAGACAAAAACAAAGCAACAAACGACAGGAAAAAAAAAAAAAGAAACACAAGGAACCCATGATTGTCTATAAATGAAAGACACACGAGGACGGTGTAGCTAAAGACTAGCATTCAGGCTATTTAGTGGTATCGTTTGCCAACTAATGGAAAAAGTTACCGTGGAAATGATAAAATGCCCTTTACGCAAGTTCTACAGATTCAGTTTTTAAACTAGTTTATTTTCAATTTAGAAAAAAAAAATTCTAGCATTTTTTACAACCACTCTTCCAAACTTACAAAAGAAACTAACTAAAAAGAGCATGTTTTCGCACAAACTGGTGGGAAAGTGGGTTGAAGGTAATGCAGTGCTTTAATTGGACAGAACTTGAAAATAGTCACTGTCTCGCTCCTTACACCTATTTTTTATTTATTAATTTTTTTTTACAAGCAGCGTCAGTGAGAGGTCTAAAGGTCACACCTTTTATGTGTATCTGTTTACGTTTTCAAATTCACAAACTCCTGGAGAATATCTTAAAAGAGAAACACTAACCCCATGACCCCTCGCATTCGTTTGTAAACTTGTACGTTTCTGTAGAAGACCTAAAAGAATGTTTGAAAAACACACGTCGTTTTGCGTGTCTGTATTTGCGTTTATTTGTGTTTGCGTGTGTGATGGCGGTAATTCTAAAGATATTTACAGGCCAGTAGGCGGTTGTGCCTGAATAGTCTGCGATCACATTTGTCTTGTGGAAGACTCTCATTTGTTACTCTTAGTAACCATCGGTTTTAGCGGACAAAACTCACAAATGACACCGAAGTTTCATTAGCAATCTCAAAAACTGTTCACCAGCTGCCATTGCTGTGCAAAACATTGGAACTTGACGAAATAAATACAATTATTATTACGTATTACTACTATTGTCATCATCATCATCTTCATCATCACCATCGAAATTACTGACACTAATGTCATTCCTACAATCAAACAGTCAATCAATCAATCAATCAATCAATCAATCAATCAATCATTTGTTATTGTATGTATGTGGGACAGTGAGCTGCTATGCACAGGATCTGGGTGGAAGTGTGTGGTGGAAGTGAATGAGGATTTGGGCACTTGTGCAGGCGTGAGTGTGGACCAGGGGACTGTGGCGGTAGTCTAACACAATGTTAAGTTAGGTCACATGGTACATGGGCATGTCATACGTGACTGAGAGATTGAATGGCGCTGGGTTCTGCAGCGCGGGCCAAGCTGTGCCACATCGGGGCATTATGGGTAGATGAATGGAGTGGCTCCTTATCAGCTAGAGACAGCATCATAGCATATGCCTAGAAAAAGGAGAGATATACAGTTACAAATACTACAAATAAATTCATGGGAAATATATTTGATAAAAAAATGTATTTAATAATGATATTAATAATGCTATTATTATTGTTATTAATAATAATTAATAATATAATTAATAAAACAATAAAATAATGTTAATTTTAGTACACATTCATGGAAAATGTGTTACTTATTATTAAAAATAATCATTTATTTACTAATAATAACAATAATAATAGTAATAATAATAATAATAATAATAATAATACAACTAAATAATAATAACACTAAAATAAAATATTAGTAATTCAATAAGTAATTTATTTAAAGTTGTTTTTAATATTCATGGCAAATTTAATACTTATTATTAATTATTATTAATTACTAAATAATTAATTATTATTAATTAGTTATTATTAACGCCAAAATAAAATGTTAGTTATTAAATAAGTTATTTATTTAAAGTTTTTTTTTTAAATACTCTTTTAACATTTATTAAAATTTTTCATTAATAATATTGTTATTAATTATATCAATTAATAATACAAGTAATAAAATAATTTTAAAATAATGTTAATTAATTTATAATAATGAAATAATGTTAATTATAATACAAAAACTATCATGGACATTTTGATAATTGTTATTATTAAAAATACTTTACTGCTACTAATTATTGTTGTTGTTTTTATTATTATTAACACTAAAATAAAATATTAGCATTTAAATAAGTAATTTATTTAAAAATAATATTGTAAAAAAATTTTTTTTTTTCTGAATGTATATTATTTAAAAAAAAGTACAGTTTTAAATGATAGTTTTAATTTTGTGCTCTGTAACGTTATACCTGTGATTTAGATTTTCTGTATAGAGGCTGCTTGATGCCCTCTTGCGGGTGGGTGGGGCCAAAGCTGGTGATATCACTGTCGCTGAGGTCTCCATCCTCCATACTAAAGTGGCGGATTTGATCCAGCGTGGAGAAACTGCTGTGATCTTCATCGTCCTCATCCTCATTAAACCTGCAAACGATGCAGAGGTTATTTTAAAAGATTATTTACAACCAAAAATGAATGAATATAGCTATTTTTTTTCTGCATACCTTCGTGGCGAGGATTTGCTATTCATCTCCAGATCATCTGGTCCCTCGAAATCGATGTCGTCGTTTATGTCATGATCCAGACTGCTGGGCACGCCGTCCTCACTGGGTTTCCTGGCACTGTCGCTATGCTCCACCTCCTCTTCCTCTGCTCCGAGCTCCTCCCCTTCTTCTTCGTCCAGGTCACGTGACCCCTGACCAGGCAGGGCTTTGTCGCCATCAAAATGACTGCCGTTCAGCCTACGGAGAACAGAGAGAATCATTTGTAATGACATTACGCAGGCATGAATTTTTGACTGATATGCCGATCCTTGATTACAGAAAGAAAATCATTTAGCATTGAAACCAAGTTCTGTTTGCTTCGAAAAAAATAAACCACCTTAAAAAGCAGAACCACATGCCCACGCTTTCTAAATGAGAGGAAATGCTCAGAGAAAGAAGGCGAGTGTGTTGGAGAAAGAGACTGTTTGTCATCAGTTATGAGGGCCCCTGGTTGGCAGAAACAAGCCGCCCATTGGCAGGGCACTTAGACAGCAGGCCTCTACACTTCCGCTCACTTATTTTCAGCTCTCTCTCTCACTCAAACAGCTCACATCTCCTCTTTCCCTAGTTTATTTTCTTCTTTATCTCCAATTCATCTAATAGGCCAAATATTTATCTGACAGCCCATTTGGTGAGTGGAGAGTAGGAGCTGCCAAAGCAGCCATTTCCCCACAGAGACAGAGGCCAGCTATCCAAACTCACACACACAAATATACGCCAGCCAAAGGAGCCACATTAAGGCTGATTCACTCGTTTTGTCCTGATTCTACTATTTCCTCGACTTAAAATAGCAACTTCCCATCTGAACTTTAAAAACAAAGAGGAAAAATTACAAATACAGAGAGGACGAGAAAATATAAGTCTGTCTGTACAGATGTGCAATGAGGAAGATAAAACCACAAACCATCCACCTTACAGAGGAAAAACAATGATCTATCTATCTATCTATCTATCTATCTATCTATCTATCTATCTATCTATCTCTGTCTGTCCAAACATCCATCCGACCATCCATCTATCTATCTATCTATCTATCTATCTATCTATCTATCTATCTCTGTCTGTCCAAACATCCATCCGACCATCCATCCATCCATCCATCCATCCATCCATCCATCTATCTATCTATCTATCTATCTATCTATCTATCTATCTATCTATCTATCTATCTATCTATCTATCTATCTATCTGTCTGTCTATCTATCTATCTATCTATCTATCTATCTATCTATCTATCTATCTGTCTGTCTGTCTGTCTGTCTATCTGTCTGTCTGTCTATCTATCTATCTATCTATCTATCTTCTTATTGCATGTCAACAATCTTCAGGAGAAATCTGAGACAAAGTTGATACTTGCAGTTTTTCTCAGTCGCTTTGGTGCATTTCTTGAATCATCCTTAATATTTGCAAAGAAGTATATGCATTTCTCAAAACAATTTGTACAAATAGCACCACACAATGGATTACATGCAAAAGCCTGTAACTTACTCAAAATCTTTAGTTCGTCTCTCAAAAGTATTTATTTCAATGTACATTTCAGTACCATCAGAATGAAAAGTCCTTGTGTCATTGTTCACAAAGAAGATGTATGCCATATATCCATTTCAAAAGTACAAATTTACACATTATTGTATGTGGGATATTGATTGAAAGAGACTGTATAGGATTCATAGTTACACTTTCACTAGTGGTCTGACAAAAAAAACAAAACAAAACAAAACAAACAAAAACCATTACAACATCATTGTAATATAGAAAAGAAAAAGAAATATGGCCACAAAAGTGAAAATACAAAATTAGAAAGGCAAACACAGGAATCATCCCTTAGGCAGAACTTTTCTTTTGCAGCAGCACTGTATGAGGAATTTCAGAGAACTGGTTTATTATTGGTTGATCTACATTCTCTTTATTAGTGAAAGTCAAGATTCACCTGCACAATTCATGGCAAATTTACAAAAAGACTAATAGAATTGTGTAGAAAATATGCTTGACAGTTTATGACAACTTGATCAACCATTTTGAATTTAGTGACTTATATGATGAACTAACGACTAGATGTTTTGAGGGGTAAGACTATTGCACAGAGAACTACAGGTGCATCTCAATAAATTAGAACGTCGTGGAAAAGTTCATTTATTTCAGGGATTCAACTCAAATTGTGAAACTTGTGTATTAAATAAATTCAATGCACACAGACTGAAGTAGTTTAAGTCTTTGGTTCTTTTAATTGTGATGATTTTGGCTCACATTTAACAAAAACCCACCAATTCACTATCTCAACATGGTGACATGCCAATCAGCTAATCAACTCAAAAGACCTGCAAAGGTTTCCTGAGCCTTCAAAATGGTCTCTTAGTTTGGTTCACTAGGCTACACAATCATGGGGAAGACTGCTGATCTGACAGTTGTCCAGAAGACAATCATTGACACCCTTCACAAAGAGGGTAAGCCACAAACATTCATTGCCAAAGAAGCTGGCTGTTCACAGAGTGCTGTATCCAAGCATGTTAACAGAAAGTTGAGTGGAAGGAAAAAGTGTGGAAGAAAAAGATGCACAACCAACCGAGAGAAACGCAGCCTTATGAGGATTGTAAAGCAAAATCGATTCAAGAATTTGGGTGAACTTCACAAGGCATGGACTGAGGCTAGGGTCAAGGCATCAAGAGCCACCACACACAGACGTGTCAAGGAATTTGGCTACAGTTGTCGTATTCCTCTTGTTAAGCCACTCCTGAACCACAGACAACGTCAGAGGCGTCTTACCTGGGCTAAGGAGAAGAAGAACTGGACTGTTGCCCAGTGGTCCAAAGTCCTCTTTTCAGATGAGAGCAAGTTTTGTATTTCATTTTGAAACCAAGGTCCTAGAGTCTGGAGGAAGGGTGGAGAAGCTCATAGCCCAAGTTGCTTGAAGTCCAGTGTTAAGTTTCCACAGTCTGTGATGATTTGGGGTGCAATGTCATCTGCTGGTGTTGGTCCATTGTGTTTTTTGAAAACCAAAGTCACTGCACCCGTTTACCAAGAAATTTTGGAGCACTTCATGCTTCCTTCTGCTGAACAGCTTTTTAAAGATGCTGATTTCATTTTCCAGCAGGATTTGGCACCTGCCCACACTGCCAAAAGCACCAAAAGCTGGTTAAATGACCATGGTGTTGGTGTGCTTGACTGGCCAGCAAACTCACCAGACCTGAACCCCATAGAGAATCTATGGGGTATTGTCAAGAGGAAAATGAGAAAAAAGAGACAAAAAACTGCAGATGAGCTGAAGGCCACTGTCAAAGAAACCTGGGCTTCCATACCACCTCAGCAGTGCCACAAACTGATCACCTCCATGCCACGCCGAATTGAGGCAGTAATTAAAGCAAAAGGAGCCCCTACTAAGTATTGAGTACATATACAGTAAATGAACATACTTTCCAGAAGGCCAACAATTCACTAAAAAAGTTTTTTTTTTATTGGTCTTATGAAGTATTCTAATTTGTTGAGATAGTGAATTGGTGGGTTTTTGTTAAATGTGAGCCAAAATCATCACAATTAAAAGAACCAAAGACTTAAACTACTTCAGTCTGTGTGCATTGAATTTATTTAATACACGAGTTTCACAATTTGAGTTGAATTACTGAAATAAATGAACTTTTCCACGACGTTCTAATTTATTGAGATGCACCTGTATATAATAAATTTTGAGCAACATGACATTAGCAACTGATAATGTAGGAAAACGCAGACAAATGTACATAATCAGTTGCATGAATGTACCAAAGCAATCGCAACTTGTTCAAAAGAATGAGAAACTGCTTTTATGATGTGCGCAAGTGACTAGATGATGTGGAGGTTGATCAAGTAGTTTTGAGAATTTCATTTCTGATCTGAGAAATGCGCCAAAGCGACTGAGAAAAACTGTAAGTGAAACATAACTTGAGAACTCCATTATGTCTTTGAGCAATAACATGTTTCCTCCAGGTTTCATCTCTCACCTCCATCTATTTCAGATCTACATCTCTGCTCTTTCCTCAGATTAGTGTAAAGTCGCAGGGTTAACTGTATAAAGGCCTTTTCACATCTCTGATGATCCCCGAAATCACCTTCTCTCATCACTCCGCACCCTGCTAATACCACGAGAGAGGGAACAAGAGAATGAAAGAAGCAGCGATGGCGTGATGATGAAAACAGATCGGCTAATTAGAGAGAGCTGTGGTAATTTGTGGAGGATAAAGTATCTATCAGGAGCAGTCACTCTGACAGGAAACATTCAGCGACCTCTGACCTCCACTCCCACACCTACTTCCTGTGCACAAACACATGTTGGGACCAGATGTGGGACGCGCACAAACACACACACAGTCGATGTTGTAATGACTCTAGGATCTTTTTAATGAAACAATGAAGAAATCAAAAAACAAAAGCGTGTAAGATCTTTATCTGTCACACACACACACACACACGGATGACCAGGTCAAACATTTAAACCGTCATCCAACCTGATGATCACTGCTGGGAAATGATCAGCGATAATTATCATATGCAGATGGCAAAATTCATGTACGTGCACGCAGCCAAAAGTCAACAGCGTTCTGCACGCGCTCGCAATCGGCCAATCAGTAATCACGTCCTGCTGGAGACCTGCCCTAATCTTTGCTCTTAAAAACCGCAGGCGACAGGCTAATGATTAACAACCGTACAGAATATATGTACGCACACATTTCACATGTTCTGCGATACCCGTCCGCTCCTTTCATGTGATGGTATTCACTCAGAGGTGAGGGTTAATGAATAAGGCATGAGAAGTGTTGTGTTCAGTAATGTTTGTGTATAATAACCTCCAATCTGCCTGAGGCAACTAGCGCCAACTGATGACTGACAGCCTAATGGACACTCCGTTTACGTGTGAGTTTGCGTGTGTGCGTGAGCATACACATGACTGTGAGTAATGTGAATATCTAAAATTTTACATAGAAGCTCAATCTGTGGACTTTGGACATACAATGATTTGATAGATAGATAGACAGATAGACAGACCTCCTGACAGACAGACAACCTGCTTGTACAAGCTCAATGTTTGAACCACTAAGCCAAGGCCCTGATGATGAGTGAGCTGTTTTAGACAATAAAAGCTGGATTTTGTGTATGAACAGTGTATTTTTTAGTGTAAATGAGGAAGAAGATGGTGTTTACCCTTCCTCGGAGTGTGACGGAGACGTGGCGTTCCGTGCCGTGTTACTGATGAAGTTTCGTATTTCGTTAAAATACGAGTCCTCCTTGTCTTCCAAGATGGCACTGCCACTGTCCAGCTCTGAACGGGGTGACGACATTGCCGTGCCTACATGTAAAAAACAGTATATCAAAAAAACAGTATTTAACACATATATTAGTATAATTTAGGTGTATTAATTTAAATATCAACTAACCAACAGCTGCCAATAAGGCTATTTACAAATGCTAAACTTTAATATGGGTGTTTTTTAATGAAATATATTTATTTTCCTATTTATTTTTTTTTAAATAGGTGTGTATATGTGTATGGATACCTGATAAATTACCGTTCTCATGCTTTTTGAGGTGCCGGTCCAGGTTGGTTTGTTGCCCAAAGCAGCGGTCACAAAGATGGCATTTGAAGGGTTTCTCTTTGTTATGGATGTTACGGATGTGACGCTGAAGATTCGACGAAATACTGAAGGAACGATCACAGTACTTACATCTGCGGACACACAGACACATACGAACATAATTAGACCATACAGTATTTATAATATACAGACACAAGAAATCAAACTCTCTCGTGTTCTCCGTCTCGCACACACGCAGGGCCCTAAACACATGGTTGAGTGGTCATGAACTCTTTGTCTCTAATCTTTGGCCAACTCAGTAACACTCAAACTCTCTCGTCCACATCCTCCCTCTGCTCTGAAAATGACTGCATGTGCCAAGTCTCTTCACGCAGAATTATCCGTATGATTACGTGATCATATCTTCCCCTCCACTGTAGAGTTGAGCGCTAAACTGCGTCTCCCAGGAACCTGTTATCTCTCCCTCTCTCTCCGTCTCGCCCCCCTCCGAATGCAATAGAAAAAATAGAAATTAAATCGCAGTTAAAGGTTGATCACCGGCTCGTTTAAAGCGCTGCCAGCACAAGGAGATTGAGGCTATCTGGAAAGTAACACAGCCCTGTACAAACCTCCCCTGTGGTCAGACGGACCACAAACGCAGTGTGTGTGCACGCCTGTTTCTGTGCAGTATTTTAAAACTCCCTGAAAGAGTCTGAGCCCCAAACACACGCCTAATTACCCAGCTGCCTTTGCTGGCCTGCAGCTGTACGGCACTCATCACCTCCATTATTCATACACACTTCCTCCTCACTCTTACTCAGTGACAATAACTGTGTAATATAAAAAAAAAAAATACAAATAAAAAATTATATATATATATATATATATATATATATATATATATATATACACACACATACATATACATACATATATACATACATACATATACATATATATATATACATACATACATATACATATATACATACATACATATACATATATATATATATATATACACATACATATACATATATATATATATACATACATACATATACATATATACATACATACATATACATATATATATACATACATGCATATACATATATATATACATACATGCATATATATATACATACATACATGCATATATATATACATACATACATGCATATATATATACATACATACATGCATATATATATACATACATACATGCATATATATATATATACATACATGCATATATATATACATACATGCATATATATATACACATCAAAGACTTTTTCCTGTCCTAAAAATCACAATTTTAATTTTCCTGATATTTGCAGGTTTTCAATGACAGGACTTTTCATCTTCTGAGGTAAATATAAGAACAATTCACTTTAAAAGTGAACTCTTTCTTGGTTGCTATCAAGAAAAAGGTCCAATACATCTACTTTTGCATTTCAACAATGTCTCAAACTGTGCTCATATTTACCTTAGTTTTTTCCTAATTATGCTATCTGCTTATATCATGGTTACATTCAATGAAATATTCTATATATTCTAATTTATGGAAACATTATGGACATGACTTTTAAAAAATGGTGGCAGTACAAATACACTAACTAATATTCAAAACGTACTTTTATTAATAATGATAATCACAGTAAAGAATTCTTCTCCAATATAGTTTATCATAGCTTAATGGTTTGTGCATCAATATGTAATTCAACTGATGTGCTACATGCTATTTGCTGAGTATGTGAATAAATGATTACATCAAACAATATATATTAGTCTGTGTTTGTGTGAGAGTGTCACCTGTAAGGCTGCTCTCCTGTGTGTGTCCGTAGATGTCTTGTAAGGTTGGCTGAGCGTGGGAATATCTTGCCACAGTATCTATAGGGGAAGGAAACAGATCTCCAGGAACAATACTCAGCAATACACGCACACACACACTTCCCAAAAACACCCTGCATTCCATGTTCAGTGCTGTCATCACTCATTAAACATCAAACAAATGCTTAATTAAACATCTTATTAATGAAACAACTAATAAAACATAAATATTATAATATTATTTATTATACCATCTTAAAGGTGTCACAATATACCATTATTACCAATAAATATTTATAAAATTAAAATACTGATACTGTGTTAATACTGCACAATGTTAAAGATGAATTTGACTGATAGCATTGTATTTTTTCAGGTATCACGATAATAGCGTTACCAAAGATTGTTTTGGCCATTATAATCATTGTATGATATTATGATATCAATGTATGATATTATGATAGCCCTAATCATACATACTGAACTCATTGAGTATAAACCTTTTACTATATGATTTTTGTTTATTATATAATTTGTTTAAATTTGTTTGATTAGTTCTTATAGAATTTGTTTTGTTTATTTACATATTTTTTAGATTCCTTTGTGTAGTTACTATACAAGTTGCTTAGGCTTGTTCGTTTACTTACTGCATTATCATTTTTTTTTAGATTTGTTTTAGTTACTAAAAAATTGCCTAATTTTGGTTGTTTACTTACTATATAATCTTTTTTAGATTTTTTTTGTTTACATACGTTACAACTTGCTTAGTTTTGGTTGTATTCTTACTATGTTTTTAGATTTATTTGTTTAGATACTATACAGTTTGCATAGTTTTGTTTGCTATATATTGTTTTTATATTCGATACTATACAATTTTCTTAGTTTTGTTTATTTACTATATTTTTTAATTTGTTAAGTTACTTTATAATTAGTTTTGTTTGTTTCGATAACTCAAGTATTTTTAATAAGATACGGTCATAATGTGCTAGGAGGAACTGAGTGTTCATCAGCATTGTTACCTGCAGGTGTAGCGCTCTTTGCCTTTACGTAACAGTGTCTCAGGAAGGGTGGTGGGTGGAGCCCGGAAGTCGAACATGGAGGGAACGGAACGCATGATGTCACCACCGTCTGGCTTCAAAGAGCCGAAGGATTCCAGCTTTTCGGCCATGTTTTCAATCGCCGACATCTGCGAGAGATAGAGAAAAGTTTTATTACCTCGCTGTGAGGTATTTAAGGACACACATCCCCACTGTGTTACTCGCATTTATTGACGTGGAGTTGCATTCTACCACAGATGTGCGGGGCAAAACGCCGACCGTGAACTTTCACTCTCAGATAACAGTGTGAAATGCTTCTGCCTATCTGTAATGTCCAATTTTGGTGCACAAACTCAGCTAACAATGCACGTTATAAGATGGACCACACATGTGCACACACACACACAGAGATTCATGCGGATAAGAACCGCTGCCAATTTACTAATTAAGCCTAACAATTGCTTTCATCAGAAATGGACACACACTCAAAGGGGATAGAGCTACATGTGTGTGTCAGCCAGAGAATGAGAACAACATAAGGCCCGAGTGTGTGTGTGTGTATGTGTGTGTGTGAGGCATGCTGAAGAGCAGGAGTGATTCATGTCCTATGTTGGGCATAAAGCATTCAGTGCACAATATGAGCAGACAGCACATTCGTCAATATGAAAGATGTTGACATTACTGATCAAGGCTGAGACAGCAGTAATAATGATATCATAGGAAGGAGAGGGAGGGGACGGAGCTGGGGGAGGGAGGGCCGGGGGGTCCCTGTAGGCGAGTGGGCCTATCAACCGCAGCGTAACAGTGAGGGCTTTCAGAAACCAGAGTGGATTTGCATTATTTCATGTGTGTATTGAATTTTCCCCTTTTCTTATTTCGGGTTTTGGTGACAAATCAGTCCTGATTCACATTGAAGGACATACACGACACACACACACACGGACATGCATACATAAACACAAACAAATGTCTGTTTCCTTCTGCAGAAGATATCAGAGAAGTTCTAAGAAAGAAAGACGTTTCTCCTGGACAGCAATGGAGAATCAATAGGGACTTGTGCTGAAGTCTCAAACTGCGCTCATAATTTCTGTATAATGTGAAGTGTCAGAGCTGTTTGATTAGGGATACTCCAACTCTCTCTCTCATTCTCCATAAATCACAGACAGAGAGGAGGAGGGAGAGATGGACAGAGATAGAAGTGTTTCTAATCAACTACTGTCACATATCTAGAGGATGTGCTGTCTCTACTAATGCTGGGCTAACACTCTATTAGCATTTCCATCTCAACAAAACAGTCATTTTTCACTTATCTGCCTGACCACTAAACCACAGCACTCATAAGCCTTGAACGATGTTTATCTAGTTATCTCATTATCTAAATGAGTACACAAAATACTCTCTCTATATGCAGCCATATGTATTCTTTCATAAAGTATATATATATCAATTAAATTGTCAACATGGGAATATCTCTTCAATATTTCTACTGTTGGTCTGCTGAATGCAGACCAAATGGAGACTTTTGCTCACATGATTTAGCTCCAGAGAAAAATACACCAGTAATTTCATGTGACTACAATATCTCAAACTGTCCTTGGATTGGCCAAAATAGCAAAGTGTGCAATTAAGTCAGTTTTAATGAGCTCAAATTTTTCTCATCACATACGTCCAAGACCAAATGATTTGTACTACGCTATCAAAATGAGTTTTATAGCTCTATGATCTTACTGCATGTCAACAATTGGCTCATTTGTGTCTATTTTTATTCCTCCCAAGGAATTTTAGGAGAAACATCAGAGAAACGAAGTTACATGAAACATAACTCATTAAGTCTTCCGAGCTATAAAAGCGCAATAAAACGTTCCTCCGGGCCAGAGGTTTTGTCCACAAGCTATGTCTAGGTCGAAAAATACACACACACACACACACACACGTGCATATTTTATAGCCAGTTTGATTGGTACTTGAAGTCTAAACATATTACCATAGATTGGTATCTCTATGATTGCTGTAACAACCAAAGAAATCTGTGATCGGCAACGATTGGACTTCCTGGACCGCTAAGTAGCCTTCACCCTCTCTGTGGTAGGGCAGCTGTTGAGTTGTCCATTCTCAGTAGTGTGTGTCTGAGAGGGCCTTCATTAGCAAGAGCTTTTTCAATTGTTGATCTTATCAGGGTACCAGATGTCTTGGGTTTGGAAACCCCCCTTGTGCTATCACACACACACACACACACATACACTCAGAGCGGGTCCCAGAGAGACAGTTACCCCTCCAGTGATGCGATGCCGTACGGGAGTGTCGCCACCCCAAATCAGAGCCATGGTCTGTTACTCTCTCTGTGTAAATAATCACGTTCACTCACATTGACTGCATTATCAGGGGTAGCCATCAGAAAAAACAACTGTTCTGTCTGGTTAACACACATACTGGCACACAAGAGTGGAGACATGCGTGCAACAAATGACACATGAACACAGCAGATTCATTCACACCGGCATAGTCGAAAGACATTCCTTCAATGCTCAACCAGAGAGCATTTCATTTGAAGGCTAGTTGTGTGTTTTTATACATTTAAGAGATCAAATGTGCTGTTTAATGGTACTAAAATCCCCAAAAAATCAATAAATCAGTCATCATGCATTGAACAGGTCACACAAAAAGTGTAAAAGAATGGATGGATTTACTGACTAAACGTGTGCCTTCTCCAATGGAAATGACTTTGGACCAGATTTAGCTGTTTAAGGTGCGATTTGGTCCATGCATTTGTTTGTTTGAGCCATGCATTACATGTAGCATGTCATGCTAATAGTGAACTGCATTGTGGATACATGTGTATTACAAAAGTTAGGTGTGTGTGTGAGTAGCATGGAAGTATTAAGTGTGTGTGTGAATGATTTGGTTTTGGAGTAACTTACCCATGTTCTCTGATCAGGCATGCGAAACTGGGGGCAGGACAGAAGGGAAACAGCAAATCAAAATCAAGAATCAGACTGATCGTGTGTGATTATGCAATGTGATGTTTAGTAAAGGTTAACATCCCGTACTGATTGAGTGAATTTTATTTTATGCAATAGTTATCTAATTCTTTATACTACCATTTTTCTGGGGTAATCAAAGAAAAATGTGATGTAAGAAAACATTACAGGTACATCTCAATAAATTAGAATGTCGTGGAAAAGTTCATTTATTTCAGTAATTCAATTCAAATTGTGAAACTCGTTTATTAAATAAATTCAATGCACACAGACTGAAGTAGTTTAAGTCTTTGGTTCTTTTAATCGTGGTGATTTTGGCTCACATTTAACAAAAACCCACCAATTCACTATCTCAACAAATTAGAATACTTCATAAGACCAATAAAAAAAAAACATTTTTAGTGAATTGTTGGCCTTCTGGAAAGTATGTTCATTTACTGTATATGTACTCAATACTTGGTAGGGGCTCCTTTTGCTTTAATTACTGCCTCAATTCGGCGTGGGATGGAGGTGATCAGTTTGTGGCACTGCTGAGGTGGTATGGAAGCCTAGGTTTCTTTGACAGTGGCCTTCAGCTCATCTACATTTTTTGGTCTCTTGTTTCTCATTTTCCTCTTGACAATACCCCATAGATTCTCTATGGGGTTCAGGTCTGGTGAGTTTGCTGGCCCGTCAAGCACACCAACACCATGGTCATTTAACCAACTTTTGGTGCTTTTGGCAGTGTGGGCAGGTGCCAAATCCTGCTGGAAAATGAAATCAGCATCTTTAAAAAGCTGGTCAGCAGAAGGAAGCATGAAGTGCTCCAAAATTTCTTGGTAAATGGGTGCAGTGACTTTGGTTTTCAAAAAACACAATGGACCAACACCAGCAGATGACATTGCACCCCAAATCATCACAGACTGTGGAAACTTAACACTGGACTTCAAGCAACTTGGGCTATGAGCTTCTCCACCCTTCCTCCAGACTCTAGGACCTTGGTTTCCAAATGAAATACAAAACTTGCTCTCATCTGAAAAGAGGACTTTGGACCTCTGGGCAACAGTCCAGTTCTTCTTCTCCTTAGCCCAGGTAAGACGCCTCTGATGTTGTCTGTGGTTCAGGAGTGGCTTAACAAGAGGAATACGACAACTGTAGCCAAATTCCTTGACACGTCTGTGTGTGGTGGCTCTTGATGCCTTGACCCCAGCCTCAGTCCATTCCTTGTGAAGTTCACCCAAATTCTCGAATCGATTTTGCTTGACAATCATCATAAGGCTGCGGTTCTCTCGGTTGGTTGTGCATCTTTTTCTTCCACACTTTTTCCATCCACTCAACTTTCTGTTAACATGCTTGGATACAGCACTCTGTGAACAGCCAGCTTCTTTGGCAATGAATGTTTGTGGCTTACCCTCCTTGTGAAGGGTGTCAATGATTGTCTTCTGGACAACTGTCAGATCAGCAGTCTTCCCCATGATTGTGTAGCCTAGTGAACCAAACTGAGAGACCATTTTGAAGGCTCAGGAAACCTTTGCAGGTCTTTTGAGTTGATTAGCTGATTGGCATGTCACCATATTCTAATTTGTTGAAATAGTGAATTAGTGGGTTTTTGTTAAATGTGAGCCAAAATCATCGCAATTAAAAGAACCAAAGACTTAAACTACTTCAGTCTGTGTGCATTGAATTTATTTAATACACGAGTTTCACAATTTAAGTTGAATTACTGAAATAAATGAACTTTTCCACGACATTCTAATTTATTGAGATGCACCTGTATATTCATAATTTATTGATAACCATTTATTATAAATTATTATGCAGATTTAAAAAATAAACATAAATATGTAATATAGTAAAATATGAATATAATAAATATTACTAAATTAAATTGACTATTGCTTCATTTTGTTCCCCCAACAATCGACTTGATCTCCCAATGTCTGAACTGTTTTTTAATACAGTAGATTTAAAACTGCATTTCCCATAATACATCTGTTAGAGCTGCTGATTAGAGAGTCCAGTGAGCATAGTGCAACAAAGTGGATGCTGATAGGTCACCTCGTTAGGCAGTGTGTCAGGGACATGTGGATATTATCTTGCGCAGACACAAAGCACACACAGGGAATAAATCAGGCCAATGAAACAGCTCATAAAACACTGTCCTGAAACAGCCAATAAAACACTACACCAGTGAGCGTCTATGAGTGTGTATCAGGGTATATATGTGTACCAGACATGTGTGTGTGTGTGTGGGTTTATATGAGAACTATGTATTATTTTTACTGATAGTGAGCACACAATGACATAAAGCAGATAGGTGAAAGTGAAAGTGAAAGTCGTGACGTATTGTCAAGTATGGTGACCCATACTCGAAATTGGTGCTCTGCATTTAACCCATCCAAGTGCACACACACAGCAGTGAATAGTGAACAAACACACACACACACCGTGAACACACACCCGGAGCAGTGGGCAGCCATTGCTCCAGCGCCCGGGGAGCAATTGGGAGTTCGGTGCCTTGCTCAAGGGCACCTCAGTCATGGTATTGAAGGCAGAGAGAGTGCTGTTCATTCACAATCCCCACCTTCAATTCCTGCCGGTGTGAGAATCGAACCGGCAACCTTCAGGTTACTAACCCAACTCTCTAACCATTAGGCCACGACTTCCCCTTACTTAATACACACTGATGAGACACTCAGGCACAAAACCACACACTTACACTCTGACAAAATCACTCATTCCAGATGCACAAATCACATAAATCACACAGATTTTCAATAAACACACACACACACACACACACACGCACACACACACACACCCACCCCCACCCACCCACTTATACATAGTCTCCATCCAGGGATATGGGTCAGTGTCTGGCAGTTTAACTGGGTATCATATTGTGACATCATAATCAAAGACACCCACACAGAGACGTGTCACAAAACTCCCACCCTGTCTGAATCTCACATCTGGACCTGATCACCAGTAAAAGAACCACATGGAGGAACATGGGAGTCGCTATGCTAATGCTAAAACATTGGGACCCTGTAAAGCTACTGCCAACAAACTATAGCTATTACGTCAATACTAGCGTCATAAGGAGTTAATAATATTAGAAATTGCATTCAATGGGACAAGTAATGTTATGTCAGCATTTAAAATTGCTTTGAATTTAGTTAATGTGCTGAAGCTGGAAGCAGTTTCTGAACCATTAGTGGCACTAAACCAAATTAGTTTATTGCAAAAATAATGATGTTATTGTAACGTTATTGTGTGAGTTAAGTAAGATGTTTGACAATTCTGCACACCACCTTTCTGTACCACTGGTGGGAACTACAAAAGAAAGTTTTCAAACTGGTCACGGTGCACATGCACTTTTATTTGCATTTGAGTCTGGAACAGCTTGCATTAACACTGACTGCAGAAGCACAGAAAGAGGCAATTGAAAATAGGCTAATGATTTGTGCAGGACAGTAGGGACGATAAAATTAAATGGAGTTAGCAGTGGGAAAATATTCCGACGAATCTCACCTGTGGGTGGAAGAGAAATCCAGGAGCTGGCCTCATATACTTGTCCTTGAGGACTTCGAAAGGATCGTTCATCTTTCTCTTCTCAACCCTGCTGATGTTAAACTTCTATTAGTTCTCATGGTGAGTTTAACCAAACTGAGTCTATTCCATTATGCTAACAGAGTAGGAAGGACATGTGATTGACAGTACCTGTAAATGGGATCCATGAAGAAAGGCGTAGGTCTTGCGTGTTGGAGGGATGGATCGGCCTTGGGTGGCTCTGGTTCTACCCTCTCCTCTCCAAAGACAGGGTTCTTTTTTAACTCCTCCCCTCTTACACTCTTTCCTCGATTTCGTCCACCAAGACTCAGGTCCAGTGGTTGATCCTGGTTTGTTGGTTGTACATGGGAGGCTTCTGGTTTCAAAGGGGCGCTGGTGGCGGCAAGACGTTCTTCCTTCCGTTTGGTAGTGAGGTCAAAAGGTGATTCAGCGTTTCTGCCCTGAAGTTTTTTACCCTCAACCGGAGGGCTTTCTGGCTCCCCTTTGTGGCCTGGAGGTCTAGGTTGCTCCCTTTCTGGGAAAGGATAGACTGATGGAGAGAAGGCAGGAAAGAAAGATAAAGGGAACATGGAAGGGTATGGCAATGCCCCAACTTTTTTATCTTGCAGGCCTGCAAGTCCAGTAGAACCAAAGTATTTCTCAGCAATGGAGGCAATTGCCTTGATCGAGTCATTAACGGCACCGGAAACAGCCGTTTGCTCGTCCAAAGATGGCGGGAGGAGCCCCGGCACAGGGAAGTCTTTTCCGTTATTGGGGTTGCTATTACTACTAGAGCTGATAAGAGTCGGGTTTTGGGTATCGTTGAACCCGCTGGACTTCCTTTTTGGACCTTTCCCGTTCTCCCGCACTCGCACCCGTTCCCGGTCGCTTTCTGCTTCGCTGTCCAACTCTGAACCTGAAGTGCTTTCCAGCTCACTCCCGCTCGGAGTGCTGACGTCGTCCAGATCGCTGCTCTCCGACTGGTCGCTCATCTTCTCGCCATGCCTTGGTTTGGAGATGGATCCTTCCCTCTGACGCTCCACGCTCTCCCCATTGAACGAATCCTTGCGTAAACTCTTCAAGAGGTCATGCGACCCAGAGATGGGTGAGGACAGCAGTGGACTCTTTCGTAGTTCACCGCTCAGAGGGCCGTTAATGGGTGACGTGGATGGGATTAGAGGAGGCCGGTGGTAAAGTCCTGATGGGAAAAGTCCTGGAAAACTGAATGGGAATGCCGGAGGGGCTGCTGGGAATGTTAGCCCACCGTGGTGTCGGTTTGTCCTGAAATAGTCTGCTAAACCAGGGCTCCCATGGCTCATTCCAGCCAGGGCGGACTTGTCCAGGCCAGGGGTGCCAGGGAGGGCCATGCCCTGGGCAAACAACCCTCCCGCGGCAGCAGCAAAATGGTTTTTACCTTCGCAGAAGCGCCGATGCTTGTTTAGGGACGACGTGGTGCTAAACATCTGGCCGCAGTCTTTGCACTTGATCTGAGTGCGACAGTCTGCGTGCATGCGCTTGTGGCGGCACAGATTGGAGAACTGCGTGTAAGATTTGTGGCAGACCTCACCTAGAGACAGTGAGACATGGACATATGGCGTAAATGGATGCCTTGCCATGGTATACATTCATTCACAAAACAAACAAAAATGCAGGATAAGCAAGGATGGCAGACAAAAGAATGCAATGTCAAATGCAGGTGCGCACACACACATACACAGAGACAAGGACATCACAATGGCTCTATTTTAAGCGTGAGAAGGAAACAGAGTTGAATGAATCCTCTCCCGCAGGTCCGTTCCCATGGACCGAGCGACGTCTCTGTCTATCATACACACACACACACACACACACACACACACACAGAGACATCTCACATCATTACACACTGTTCAATCGTCAAACAACATTCTTAAAACTCATGATGAATCCTAAACTCTTGCTGTTCATGTCACTGCACACACACTCCGTCCTCACAGATGTGTATACAGTTAAATCCCTAACGCACTCTCTGAAAGTGATAAAATCACCCTATACATTACCCATCAAACACCTCTAGTGTGAAATGGAGCCTTTTATCCACTCATATTTCTCATCATAATCACATATCCTATTGCAAACGTGACGTTTTCAAAATTTATGGAATCTAGCGGGTGGTTTTGCTAATCCCTGTCGGATTGCATGAGGTGTGAGGTGTTGAATGAAAGGATGTTCTACCATGATGTGTGTTTATAGAGTCGGTCACTCAAACAGACTGATCAAGAGATGGGATGTAAATATTAGTGAAGGATAAAAGGACGACTTAAAGACAGGATAAATAGGAATGATAATTCCGTCATTATTACTTACCCTCATGTTGTTACAAACCTATATGTCTCTGAAACACAAAAGAAGATATTCTAAAGAACTCTTTTTGTCCGGCCATACAGTGAAAGTCAGTGGAGTCCAAATCAACATTGGACACAATTGACTTTCATTGTATGGACATCATATTTTATTTTTGCTTTTGAAATGCTTTCAGTTTTGAAACAACACAAGGGTGAGCAAATGACAGAATTTTCATTTTTGGTGAACTATCACTTTAAGAGTTCATGGTGGGTTTTTCTGTTCACACATATTGTACATTCAGGAAGCACAGCAGACATACGCACACACATCGCTTATATAATTGTGAACACACTTGGATGAACAGGTGTGAAATCTGGGGCGTGTGTGAGGGAAGATCTGTGGGCACTTCAGAGTGCTGTGTTTTGTCAGGTCTTAATAAACCGTAAAGAAATATTATAAACACATTCCGCAGTGGTGAACAGCCAGTAGTAAAATGAATGTGTATGAGTGTTTGTGTAAAAGAGAGATTTTCTCTTTCAGTTTAGAATAATTAACAATATTTTTGTCAATGTTTATTTCAGTAACAAGTCCAGAATGAACTATATGAACACATGCAAACAAAGACACGAGTGAATTTATGGCTCTGTTTCAAAACCTAGTGAGCTACCTCACTGTATACTGCCTTCTAAGGGATCATCCTAACAGAGATGAAACCTTGTAAGCAACTAATTTGGAATGCTGAAACTGAGTACAATTGTATTTTATTAATACTTTTCAGTATTGACTTGAAATGTATGTTAATAAATTATAAGACTCAATACGGCTCACTTGGTTCCAGTGTATATTTGCCTGTGTATGCATCAAAGTGCATGTGTGTGGTGTAGTTCGGTGTGTGTGTGTTGTTGCGAGGTCATTAAGTGTTGTTAGCTGTGCTTGTTCAAATGCTGATTGCTGTAAATGGCTTTGTGTTAGTCTCTGTACGAGTCGGCCTGCATGTGGTAGTGATTTTCCTGGAATGGCCAGAGTTAGCAAGCTAGTTACTGTCTGATATGTGGTGGTGGGGGGGGGGGCAACGTCTACACGAGCTGTGTGGGATCAGCGCTTCGAGGGTCAATGCATGAAGTTCACTCGTGCAAAGTTCAGAGGTCGCAGTACGGTTTAAGACGTTTAAATCGTTATGAGGGGCAAGTGAGCTCTTTATGCAGGATGAAATTAAGAATTGAGGTCATTCACGTATGAGGTCGGAGGTCAGAGGTCATGCATTGAAATCGAGAGTGCAGAGGTGGTGTAATGAAATGCATTGTAAGGAAATGTAGGGTAAAGTGAGCGTTCCAAAAGACTGACTATGTTGGTATGTACTGTATAATATTGTCAGTAACATTTACTCTAGATTTGACCAAGAATCAGATGATGGAAAGTGAACCATCACACACCACAGCACAAATGGAGTGCTCACATGAACAGAGACAGTGCACTTACAAACACAAACATGCACAGTCAATAAATAGAGTATATCAAACATAACAGCCTGTAAAAAAAAAAGCAGTTTTAGGTTATAGCAAATAAACAAAGAATAACACATTTTTTAAGTGAAGTATTAATATATTAATTTAAGATTAATATTAATTAATATTAACATTAATTAGATACAAATAATAATAATAATAAATGATTACACACTAATTACTAATAATAATTAATATATAATATCAATATAATTTTCAGTTATTGGTCCTCAGTACCTCATGTTAAAGACAACATGAAATCAAAAATGATCCTATTTTATTTCTTAACACATATTCCTGTTCTTATTGTGCATGATTTATTAGTGCACATTTTTATAAAAAATAAAATAAAATCTCTAAAACAACTTCTCTTCTCTGACTGCCGCTTTTCACAATCCAGTAAATTCCAGGTCAATAGAAAAGTATTTTTTCTACCTGAATATTCAGTTTTTCTGTGAAATGTGTCACATTTAGAAGTCAAATGGGTTGCAAAAGCTGTTTCATGTTGACTTTAAAAAGTGCAAGATAAGGGTTATAGACAGATTTGAAATGAACATAAGTGCTGGATAACCCAGGCCAGCTGGAGAGCTCCACCAGTCTTTCAAAAACACATTTGAAAAAACTCAAATCTATTTATGTTTATTCGTTTAGTGGATCCAAAGTGAGTTACAGTGCACTGAAGGTATACTTGTCTTTAAAAAGCAGTTGAGCCAACCAACCTAGAATCAAAAATTCAATATTTGGCGGGAATTTCAAAAGGATGCTGGAGCTCTCCAGCTCTGCGGTGTGGTGTTCAGAGTAGAAAGCATGCAGACTTACATATGAAGGGTCTGAGTGACTTACATATGAAGGGCTTGACGGAAGAGTGGATGTGTTTGTGTTGTTTAAGGCCCGAGGAGGTGGCGAAGGTCTTGCCGCAGTCGGGGCAGGCGTGAGCTCGTGCCCCCACGTGCTGAGAGCGAATGTGCCTCTGCAAGTTACTGGGGTCTGTGAACACCTGCTGGGTAAAGAGAGAGAGATATAGGGACAAAGTTTACATACACAACCTACAGACAACATGATATATTGGAGTGGCTCTCAAATGGTTTTGATCAAAGTGGCAAAGTGCTATCTTAACTATACATGATTATATAGTTAGTTGCTCTTCATTAATTGTATTTATCACCGTTTTTTCCATGGTTGAATTATTGTTGAGTTTGAGGTAAAAGAAGGTAAGCTACAGTAAAAGATGCCTGTTTTCGCACACGTCTTTTCTAATGTCTGGACTCTACCTTTGAGCAGTTTTCACATTCATACTGCTTGCCGCTGTCATGTGACATCTGGTGGCGAATCAGGTTTGATTTCCAGTTGAAGGCCTTTGGACACTGATCACACTTATACTCCCTCTCATCAGAGTGAGACAGAGAGTGAGTGTCCAGACTGAGAGACAGACAGAAAAAGAGAAAGTATTATCAGATTTGATTGTGTTTTGGTAGAGGTATGTATAAAATAAAATAAAAAAAATTAATTAAAAATAAAATTAAAAATAAAATAGCAGTGTTTTAAAATAAAATAAAATTAAATTAAATTAAATTAAATTAAAAATAAAACAGCAGTGTTCTAACCTCTGGGCATCAGGAAAGACCTGCTCACACTCTTTACACTCCTGTGGGGAGTGGGGTAAGTTCAGGGGGTGAGTGTGTAAGTGCAGCAGGTCAAGATCAGGATCGTCCGCGGTGCTGGGCAGACCCTGCTTAGACAGCTTGAAGCCGGAGGAAGGCGGGGTACCGCACGCATGCTTCTGATGGTCCAGCAGCTCTGAACCAGACTCAAAGTTCAGGTCACAGTCCTCACAACGGTATTGACGCTCCTCTGCAGGACAACAAAATAAGTGACTTAGCAATCGAGTGAGTTTGTGTGTGTGTTCATGCGTGTATGAGTGAAAACTCACCGTGTATGTCTGGAGCCATGGTCTCACATGAAAAATCCTCAGCCTTCATGAACAGTAAGAGTTCCTCACCCGGCTGGACCTCTCGGACCACACGGTAAAAGATCTAGAGAAAGAGAGAGACGATTAACATTGGACAGAATACTAATACAATACTGTTCAGTGTTTAGTATTTTTGTTTTTAAAGAATAGATATTCAGCAAGAATGCATTAAATTGATCAAAAGTTTGTATTTAAAAAAAATAAAAAAATTGTATGTTAATATTAATGAGCCAAGTTGTTCGAAAACATACTATGTTCTATTCAACATAAACTTTTAATGAATTTTGATGACTGTTATCTCATAAAAAAAAAAAAAAAAACTAATTTGATAAACTTCACACCACTAAAAAAAATCAGATTTTAGTGTCAGTTCAGTATTTAATTTGATCACAATTACATTTTATTTTATCAGCTTTTCCAAATGGCGGAACGGCCTGTATTTTCATGAGCATGTGAAATAAAAAATAAATGATTTCAAATGACAATACATTTTGATGGACAAACAATGATGGGAACCTGAGCTCGAGCGTGTATGTATTTGAAAGAAATGGTGTTAAAGAATCCCGAATGGAGACCTATCTGTTTGACACATACACACAATTCCTGCGTGAACACAATAGGTAGTGGGAGAAACAGTTGTGTTATTTGGATGGTGTTATTTTTGGCAAGCCTTGAAGGCATTAGTCGGCTCACTTCCTGTTCAGTCTGGTGGTGACATTTGAGCATTCTTATTAGAGATGTCACACAATCAGACAGACACGCACAAAAACTCCTGATAATATGATAAAGGCAACAAAGAGGTGGAGACCCCTTGGAAACGCCATGGTCATTATGTGTGTGTGTGAGTGTGTGTGTACAAGACCCAGCAGGCCATGAGGGACACGGAGGGACCGAGTCCTGCTCTATTGTTTAACAGGAGAATACAGGGAACTAGCAGGACCCTCAAGACAACATGAGAACGGAGTCTCTCTCACACACTTTCATGGCCCGTCTACCCCTTCTGGTGCCTTCCTGCAGATCTCTGATATCTTGTACTTGTAATGTCACAACTGACCCTCTTTCTGTAAGTGTGTGTGTGTTTTTATCGCACACACTCGCGCACAAAGACAGGGAGCAAAGGGCCACAATAATATTGTGAGTACGAGACAAAGGCAGAGCTGTTCAAACGCGGTGTGAGGGGCCGTGGGGTGAATTATACGGGCACACACACTCATACAACTTGTTGGCCGGGGACGCAGCGGGCCAGCCAAGCTCAGAGATCAGGGGAGTTTACTGGGCATCACTCCTGGCAACCCATCCTGGGCAGTGCTCTGGTTCTTCAGTGCCAAGGGTGAGTGCCAACCTGCGATCCTTTTCAGATGCCACAGAAGTGTTTGTGTTTGGCTGCGTGCACACGCTCACACACACTGTTCTGAGGATGAATGTGTATTATCAGGAGGACTTCTGAGTGGTAACCACAACAGAATATTATATATCAGGACGAGTAAGACAACGTTACTACAGCTAGACAAAACTGACCACAGAAGTTAGCTAAATCTGAAAAATTCAGTCTGGATGTTTAAAAAAGCTAAATTAAATTATAAAAATATTAATATGTACCTACAGTGTAAAGGAATATGAAAAATGGATTAAAAATATATAGTAAATGTACTAGAGGCCAGATTTACTAACAGTTTGCGCCAGATGTGCAGTGAAGAATAAGCGCTGAAAAGGCATGGACACAGTTATTTTTGCACCTGACCTTATTGTATATGCATTTGTAGGAGTTTCCCTTCAGGCGCAAAATTTATGGGAGGAGAGTATTAAAATGAATCAAGCAACGTAATTTACTAACATTTGCGCTCGTCAAATTACTGGTATTTGCGCCATTATTTAACACCCCAAAAAAGCATGTCTTAAAGCAGGTGGTAATATGCGCTGCTCTTGGTAGATTGCGCTGGTCATTATGGAAATGATCTGGCTGTGTCTGTGTTCTTTAATGTGCGCATTGTCAGTAAATCACATGCAGAATTTTCCCCTCCCTATCGGTGCTTTAATGCTAATTTGCCCTGTTGAGTAAATCTGGCCCTAGAACTACTAACTAAATAAATTCATGAACATTCCCAAAGGTGAAAATAAGTAAGTAAGTAAATAAATAAGTTTTATAAAATAAAATAAAATAAAATAGCAAAGTTATAAAATAAAATAAAATAAAATAAAATAAAATAAAATAAAACTACTCACTCCCTGGATGTCCCCAAAGGTAAAATCTAATACAATAAACAGTAAATATACTAAAAGCAAATAAAGAAAAAAAAAAATTAACAAACACACACGTCACTCACACACACACACACACACAAATCCTTAAATCAAATAATAATATCAAAACATGCCATTTTTTTATTATTTAGGTAATGGGGTTTGGGTTAGACTGTACTCACAATTATGGTACATCTTCATTAGATAGCTAGGTGTAAACATGTGAGTGTGTCTGGGTTAGGATGTCTAGCAGTTTCAGGTTAACCGATAAGAGAAGGTTGTAAACTTGTAAACTTTCGGTGGCTTATAATAACAGATTGAGTCAACTGAGTCTACCTTAAACAAACACACAGTCAACATTACCTAGACCTCAATGTACATGGAGAACTAATATGATCCTTGCCAATTTTGACCCATACTGAACCACACAAGACAAATCCTTAAACATTTATCATCAGAGCTTATCCTTCCAAGACTTTAAGATACACAGGCACTTGCACTTGACTTTGAGGGCACTGAAAAGTGCACTAGATAATTGTTACCTTGACTTCAGCGATTACTGAAGCAAACAGCGCAACACTTTCCTCTCCAAGTAAGAGAGGTCACTTCATATACAAGCACCGCACACACATAAACTCACATAGCTCGGCTCTATTGTGTAAGTGTCTATGAGAAACGGATGTTAGTCGACTGATGTCCTGATAAACAGGTCCATTAGATCCTTCGTTCAGCACTGTAGGAATGAAAAACACTCTCACACCAACCAACGCCTCACACTGAAATCCCCCTTTCCCCTTCCCCAGGTCCAGTGAAAAGGTGACGAGTGATAAGCTGGAATAATCGGACAATCAGTGTTCCTTGTGTCCAAGTCGATCAATATCTGTCCAGCTATGGATTTTCTTCCTGTTAATTGTTCAAGGTAACACTTAAATTAAGAATATTTAAGCCTTAAATAGCTTAACTGAAATTATGAATGTAATGTTCTGATTTTCTTCTTTTCAGTTTTAAACAACTATTTAAGCGGTAAACAGCAACATGATTCAAATTCATCCAACAATTTTGTAAATTTTTCTAGATAACATCTTAAGCAATAAAGGAAGGCTGTAAGTGAAACAAGAGTGGGATCGGAAAAAGAAGAGCACATTCCTTCACCTCCACGCAACCAAAATCTATTCTTTATGAAAACTGATAACGGTCAGTCTTTTGTATCTCTCTCTCCAGGTTTTGTCGCTATAAGGAGGTACAGCGTGATTATAAAAACATGTGGGATGCCGGAAGCCATAAAGTCTAAGCCCAACTCTTTGTTATGACAAGGTGTCATAGTTTAACAATTATGGCCCATATCATAACGCTGTGTCTGAACAGGTTCTCTTCCCCTCTTTCTCCCTCTCTTCTAGTTTCTCTTTATGTAAACCTTTAGAAAAGTAAAATATTTGGAAAATCTAGACCTCCCAGTCATCACATTGTCCTGCTTTTTTGTTACTCGCGTACTGGTCAAACATCAAAAACACACTTTAGATTGAGAAGCATTTGGATTTGATTCTTCTAGTGATTTCACTTTGCAAAATTGAATATGGAAAATACAATTGGCCTGTTTAACATGTGAATGAATCCTCAGCATACGTCATTTCACTTGAAAAGGCCGACTGGTTCTTCAAGAGTTCTTTGTTATCTATAGACAGGCAAATGGTAAGTTAATTTCATAACCACTGAATATCTCACTGTGCGATTTGGATGTCCAGAAGGGTGTGATATCTCCAAAATAAACATGATACCATGAACTGATCGCATGATTATTGTTTTGTTAGATTTAGCTTGCTGTGCTGTGTAGTGGTTTGAGAAAGCACAACAAAACTTCAACTCAACTCAACCCAATCCAAACGAGCTAAACTCCATTTAAATCCACTTGTCTGTAGTCCAGATCAATGCAGTCTGGATTAAATCCAGTCCATCTCTACTCATCTCAGTTTATTCCATTCCAGTCTAATTTGTTTTAACTAATCTTAATTTAAACTAAGTCTGCCTCGTCTTAATTTATTTCAGTCCAACTCAACTCAATAAAACTGAGTTTAATCCTAAACTCATTTTAATTCAATCCAGCTCAACCTGATTTAAATTTATTTAACTCAGTTTAATCCAGTACAACTCAACTCAATTTAATCTCAGTTCAGTTCAGACCAACTCAACTCAGTTTACATTATAATTGAATCCAGTCAAACTCGGTTCAGTATAACTCAATGAAACTCATTTAATCCAGTTTATCTTAATCCAACTCAGTTTGTCATCAAATATGGATTTAAAACTTTAAAAGTTGACTTTTAAATACACAAAAACGACAAAGTAACCTCACAGAATTGGTTTAAACTTTTAAGGAAGAAAATAAAAAATAAAAAGTAAACAGTATAATTTTGTGGTGTGTAAAATACTGTGAATAAAAGCTGTGAATTTATGAATGTGACTCATTCTCTTTGTCTTCTCTCTCTCTCTTTGAGAGTCTCTTTCTAACTGTCTTTCACTCCATAAGGATTCAGGAATTTGTCGTCCCTCATATACGAGTGCAAAGATACAAAATGTGTGATTATCATCATGCTTGACCGAGAGAGTGCGTGTGGGTGTGTGTGTGATCCTGGCCTGTGGTCCTTCACGCTGCAGCCAAGATACAAAAGACCAAAACACAAAAACACAGTGACACACACATCGAACGAGAACGAGAATGCAGAAGGAATCTGCCATTAAAGATAGCAGAAACACCTTTAAACACTTCATTATGTCGGCCATGCAGGTGCTTTGAGTGTGTGTGTGTGTGTGTTCTCCACGTACCTGCTCATGTATCTGGCAGGCTGTGAGGTTGTGTTGGTGGGTGGATGGAGAGATCTGGACGTGCCTTAGCCAGCTCCTGCTATCACACACGCTCCCATCCAAACCTGTTTGCTCGCTCTGAGAGAGAAAGAGAAGAGACAGAGAGATTAGTCTTTGATCTTGAACTTTTACAGATTACTGTGCAGTGACTAAAATCTCATGCCACCCACTGAGGCTTAGAAAACGGCGATACAGATAAGTCTAACCTATCGACACACACACTTTCTCTAAGACACTCACACACACTCTGACAACATCTTCACACACTGCACTTCTTTCCCTCTCTCACAGACTCTTCACCTTTGCTTTTTAGTCATCCAGCGAATGTCACAAACAAAACAACATTCTTAACTTCATTTTAAACATCATCTAGTGGCTCAGCTCGCTGGCATCTGTTCAAGTAAATTCTACACATCAACACCACAGTGATTTTTTTGTTTTGTTTTGTGAAACAGGCCTAAAAAATTAAATATAATTTATACATTTTAAAACCTAATTGGTAGTTCTTTAGTTTTTCAGCAAATATCTATAGCAAACAATTTAAAGGTTGTACAATGCATTTAAAATACAAATTTGAACGTAAAAAGGAAATGCTTTAAAAGGGTCTAATTTGCAGATTTGAATGCAAACAAAACGATTTTGTCAAAAATATTTTTAAAAGACAGTCTGCCCAGTAAGAGTCTTCACATTACTACATTTTCTGCCAAAACTCTCGAAACAAAAATAACGGGGTTTTATCTTTCATAGAGCTGCCAAACTACCGTTACATTCCGTACAAACTTACTCTCTATCGCTCTTTCCGTGATGTGAAGCAAATATGAACACATTATTAACGGATAAAAAACGGGACAGTTGCATTTTAAGTGCAAACTAAACATTTCTTTAAAATTTAGGCTTTGGGTTTATGTAGTTTGAGGCCAAATAAATCCACCGCACGCAAACTCACCCCCTCCCAAACAACAATGATCTTCTCACCGTCTCTCTTTTTTAAAAGAAATCAAATAAAATAAAAATAAAATAAAATAATCTGTGTTAAAATTAATAGATAAAAACAAAATATCAGAAAATACACAGGATATGTAGCAGTAGAAAGTGTATTTCAATGATCTAGAAAGATATTATAAAAACAATGTGTTTTTGTAGAAAAAGAAAAAAATGTTTTATTAGCCTACTAAAAACTAAACTCGTAAAACTAGAAACATTTGTCAGCTGTAATAACTTTCGCTTTTATTTTCTATTGTCTTGTGATGAGAACCCATCTGCTACTTTCACTGAATGAAATTGGTTTCATTTGGAAAACGATGCACACAATTGTTTAAAACAAAAATAAAACGTGAAATATCGCTCAGAAAATAAGTTTCATTTGAAAAGCAAATAAAAGGCATTGAGATGATAATCAGGGGAAAAAAAACAACACCACAAAATAGCCTACTACAAAAGTACAAAATCTATAGACAAATACAAAAAAATAAATAAATAAAAAGCTAGAGATCTTAGCGACACGCAATGCATTTAAGCCTTAAAGACCCAAAGCCCTTCGTTTCAAAACAATTAAACAAGTTCAAAGGTGAAGGATGAATGGACTTTTATTTGACCATTAATTCGCGGCTTGTCAGAGAGAAACGCTGATATAAGAACATAAACCCCCTACCTTAAGAACTCCCTGGGAAATCTCACTGGGAAGAATGAATCAATGAAACGGCACCAAAAAACTCACAACAGTCCCGAATGAAGCTCGTACTCGACCGTTGTGTTTTGCGGCATGTATCTCCTGTGTCTCTTGCTGAAGAAGAAAAAAAATTGCCACTTCTCTCCTCTCGTTTTGCTCTTATCAAGCGGACGACACGCTAAATTTCCCCGCGGACAAAAACTTTGTCCAACTTCAGTCCGTTCTTCCGCGAATCGTGCAGCTGAAAGTCCCCAGGTGTCGGTCTGTCTGACTAGCGGTTTTATTCACTGTCCCTCTTCCTGGCATCGGACCGCGAGTGAAAGAGTGCGAAAGAGCAACAGAAGGACGGCGAGGAATGAGGATCGTCCACCTTCAGTGATCTGAACGTGTAGGAGTGTCTCTCTCTGTCCCGTTCGAGTGGATCCTCTGTTGTCCCATGCGAGGGAGATGCGCTGAGGAGGAGGAGGAGGAGGAGGAGGAGGAGGGGGACCTGTCTCGCGTGTCCACCGGTCGGAAGTTGCGCGAGGCTCGCGGAGAGGCGAGGTCAGCGCGAGGTCGGGACGGGGCTGCTCGTGGATAGACCCGAATTTCCCCGCTTTGATGAAGCTATCCAGTAATCACGAAGTCGGCGGCGTTTTCCCTCCCCGCTTGCTTTGCTCGCGGGGGAAGGACGCGAAAACGAGGGAGGCTCGTGCAAGTGAAAGCGCACTGAGGTGTAACTCTGTTAGATTGTTTTCTTTAAGACTAAATGACGTGCAATTAACATTACGACTAATTTAAGAACTAACATTTACGTTTAGCTTTAGTAAACACCAATAGAGCTACTTAACTTTTCAAATACGACTTTTTTCTCCCTTTTCCCCTCATGCACAATACACCTGCTCCTAGACAGTTCAAGAGCCTACGATTGAACACGATACTGGGCAAAATAAATCCTCTCCCATCTCTTCACACACAACACACACACAAAACAATGCGTTATTTCACCAAACAGATTAAAAAAAAAAAAAAAAAATCGCAAACTTGAGTTTGTTTTTTAATGAGCAGGAAAACTTTAACAACATCTCCATAAAATTAAATGTTTTTCTCATGCAATACAGACATTAGGTGGTTATTATAGATTCACGTTTTGTTTTGCATTATTTTTTTTTTTAAATCTAGCTAACTATTTAAAATATATATTCTTCAAGTGGTTTATCAATTAACACTCTTTTTTTTTTAGTTTCTAAAGAACTTTAGAACTTGAACGATCTCATAGGCTATTGCATAGTTCCTTATTTTTAAGAGTGAGACTTCTGGAGTCCAGCGTATGTAAGAAGCGCAATCCATTGACGGGACTCTAATGACTCTGATGAAGATGAATATGTCTCCCTGGCTTATCTTTGACATTGAACTCAAGGTCCAGATAATGTCCATTGTTTAATGAAATCGCAGGGCAGAAGCGGAGGAAGGACAGGAAAAATCATGTGTAAATACGGCGGCCCTCGCCAAAGATTCCCATACACCCGCGCTCCTTGAGAACCGCAAAGAGACCCCGGTCCGCCGCGCATCGATTTCCTGCCATTCCTCGACTTGTCCATTGTTGGAAGCCTTTTTAATTTAGCCATAAATTGGGAAAGCTCAAGCTATGAGCTGTTCTATTTTCTCCCTGTCATGATGAGGGATTTGGTTTATGATGCATTGTGTATTAAATACAAGTAATCTGGGAAAGTGATTGCCTGGCCTCGCCGGGGTCTGATGGAGGCTGGTGATAGAGGCTCCTCAGCTGAATTGTTCTGAAAAGGAGGAAGCGATAGCAGATAAACAAAAGGCCCGGTGGTATCTGTACCAAGCCAGGGGTAACACGGGGTAAGAGAGCCCAGGGGGCAGGGGCAACTCCTGGAGCGTCACCTCGCACCTCTCCGGTAGATGGCGTAGTGAGCCGGGTTTGGAAACGGGAGGAAAACTTTCCGCGTTCCTCAGGAATGAAGTTGCGTTTTTTGTATTGGTGACACGTTATTTAATGTCATATGTGTAGGAAAAACCTGCAGGCAGTATTTGAATGGGCACAAATGTTTAATTCGATAGATTCGAGGAGTCTAGAGACTGTATTATTTAGAGAACTGCCCGCCTCTCGCTCTCTCTCTCTGGAGGGAAGCGCATCAGTCAAGCGCGGAGCTGTGGAGCTACCGAGACCGGGAGTCATTTCTTTTCACGGCTGCGAAATTGCTGCACACAACGCCGTACACATTAAGGCGTCAAATTGCTAGATGCAACATGAAAGATTCAGTTGTATTGCCTCCAAATAGAAAATCGCCCGAACGACCTACAATGCAACTCGACGCTTAACCATGATTGAATTCAATAAAACTGAATTTAATAATGAATTTATTAAATAAAAGCGCTATCATTTAGATAGTAGATTTTTTTTTTGTTGTTGTTTGGGTGTTTGTTTAAACTACATGTTACAGCTGACTGCACGTGAATCAATGACAAATTGCTAAAGATATCAGAGATGATTCTAAGGAGAAATTCTTTAAAACAATTAAGTTTAAAACACGTGCCATTCATTCGTAATCAATCTTTGACTCTGAAAATGTGGTGTAACAAGTAAAAAACACTAAAATACAATATTTTCAAAATTATTAGGCTACTTTAAAAAAGTTTTCAAACATTTTTTATTTTTGGTTAAAAATATTGATTACAAGGTCATGATTACCTTTTCTCAATTTCTTGACCTGAACAAAACGTGCACTTTCATGTTTCATAAAAATTATACATGTGATAGCCTAGATAGGCTACTACATAAAAATGACTTAACGTACTTGACACAGGTTCATGAGGGTGTAAAGAGGTCCTCTCTATTTTACGGTTTTCTTGTCACATGATAACAAAATGGCTTCCTGCACGTTTGATACGCCACACTAAAACGACTTGTTTTATTTGATGGCCATTTTTAAGTATTAATTACATTTTAAAACAGATTTGCTATACTGATTATTTTTAAATAAATAATAACTGATTATACCAAGTTACGTATGCCAACTTTTTTTTTCTTTCAAGATTTTCGATTTTTAAATGAAACGTTTTTTCCTTTCTCCATTTTTGACTTAAAGTACGACATAAATATTAAAATTACATTCATAAATTCAAGTCATTGTCTCTATGAATTTCTTTATTTTAATGTGTTTTTAATTAACCTAATAGATCAGGAAAACGCGAGCCACTTCACTGACCCATATCCTAACAATTACAAGAACTACAAAACATGTTGTGATCGAGGATTTTAAATGTTAGGCGTTTTATAATTCCTTCATAAACTCTTTGAACAGAATAACAAATTAAAATGGCATCTTTTTATTTATTTATTTTTTGAGAAAGTGCTTTAAAGTTGTTTCAAAATTTTCTTGGTCACGCTTGTTTTATTTGTTTGTTTGTTTGTTTTGGAGCGCTTTAAAGCTGCATCTTGTATTTTGTTTCGCTACATAAAATCAGTATGCTAAAGTTTGGATGCAGCAATGCATTCACCGTTCCCCCTTGAAGACGCAATAGTTTGGCAGGCAGGCAGCGGCGCAGCTTGGATTTGTTTATTTGCAGTGAACTAGCGTTGGGCCGCGCGCATTAAGCAGTCAGCTAAAGTTGTGCGGAGGGGAATCCCAGATGGGCGAGAAACTGAAGCCGGGAAGGAGCGAGCTGCTCCCCGCGGTCTCCCTCGGCCCTGGAGTCGCGCTCTAATGGAAACACTGTGTACGAGATGCATTCCAGCACATCCTAACGGGAAAGGGGGGGAAGAAAAGGAAAATATCGCAGCCAAATCCACATGAAATAGTTCAACCATTCATCGAGATAGACCTCCCATTGACAGGAGCGAAAAGCTGCATTAAGCTTGCACCGCGCCTCCCTGCAGACGCTGGACTCCACAACCAGCTATTAATTTAAAGTGCGGGGGCCACTCAATCAATGGGCTCAACCAAAACTCATTTAAAACTGCTCCAACCGACCAATTTAGAGCCCGGGTCTGAGACTCCTTACCACTTAGTCATCTTTTGTTTGCCTCTAATAGCTTGAAAATCTAATGAAAACAGCTATATAATGTTCTTAAACGTGGCTAGATAAAGTTTTACATTTCATATAGCTAAATATAACAACGTCACCATCAAATAACATTCTGCACAATGGGTGATTAAGGGGAAATAAATAAATACTGTAATTCATTTCTGATGAACATGTTTTCGGTTTCTGAATTAAAAGTCATGTTGATATTTTTGTGACGTTTAAAGTAAAACATCTGTCAGGACACTGTAAAAAGGAAAAAAATAAACAAAGGCTGAAATTCTTGAAAAAAATAATGACTGACATTAGTTTGTCATAATCATTTGTTCTTAGTTCTTAAGTGACTGTTTAAAAATATATCATTTATTTTTCGCCAAATCAAAATGTGAAGCATCCAACATGCAGGAATTGTGATATAATACAGAGAAGAGCCCTTTGACTGCATGTCAGTGTCATTAAGTTTTTAGTAATATCATTTTTAGGAAAAGGCATGTTCTTTTCATGTCAAATGGAGTAAACGTAAGAAAACATGATATTTTTGACTCAAATTTAATGATATTTAGAACAAAAAATATCTGAAAACTTAATAAATATGTTCACACGTACATGCATTCAGGTTGCAAAAATGTATTTTAGTAATTAGCATTTATTAGCATTCATATTAATACATGATGGATACACCATTTGACATTTCAAAATCAATCAATAAATCATTTTTTGTTTGAAGTGGTAAAACTGAAATTTTTCAAATGTGAATCCAACATGGATGCAAATAATGTTTCTACTTTTTTTGTCGTTGCATTTTTGCAACTAATTGGGCATAAAAAACAAACAAATAATATCAAAACTTGACAAGATGATTTATTAAGTGTGGCACATCTGTCGGGGCAATTCTGCATGTTTTGACATTTAAAAAAAATATTGCATGTGTGGCACACAAAACTGCCACTCTTCTCCATCTGTATCCCTAAATAAAACACTCTTGAGGGGTTTTGAGAGCTCTCTTTCCTAACACCAACCAATTACCATTAAAAGAGAAGGGAGGAAATGAAAGTGGAAAAATGTAAATAGAAAATTTCCTCGGATCTGGAAGTAGGCCCGTAGCGTGTGTGTTAATCTCCACCTCGGTAATTTGGTTCTCCAAGAGAGGTACCGCATCCCCGCTGCTGCGTCCTGTGTGCCATAAATCACAGCTTTATGTGGACGGGGTCAGCACGCCCCCCCTCCTCTGAGGTGCCCTGGCTTAGTCCGTCGCGCCTGCGCGGTGTTTACCCTCTCACCCAGTCCCTGGCTCGCTCCTAATTATTTAAGATTATTATTTTCCTTCGCCAGGGTCACAGAGAAAGAGAGAGAGTGTTTCTGCCGTCTATTTCAGGAGTGCGTTGTGTTGAATTAGTACCCCATCATCTTGGCCACGTCTGTGCAGTCTCACCCGTCACGTCCCCTGCGGGCCCTGGGGCCCGAATGCATGACGAGGGGCCTATGTTTCATCTCCAAGCACACACACATCCAAGTGAAAACAAAACTGGCTGAGCTCCCAAAACATCCAACTACATGCTGAATAATTAAGTCTTTATATATTTGAAAAGCATCTGTAGAACAAGCAGCTACCACAGATTGATTGTTTAAATGCAATATGCGCCACATTATTGCACACATCTTCAATTCATCATTAAGAGCCTAAAAAGTTTCTGCGGTCTTCTCAGGAGGATCAGTTAGTACAAGCATAATTTATGTTTTGGATATGAAATGCATTCATGTAAGTGGTGGGACCCGTTGTGCCAGACGGTCGGGTGCGAAACAGATAGATTGTGTTCTCTGGCTAACATGAAGCTAATTGCTTTGACAGTGGGAATGACAAGACGTGACTCGGGCGCAATAATACAGGCTGGCCTAAAACAGAACCAGTAGTCTGCAGCACAATGCACTATTCAAACCGTGAGACTTATAGGGGCCACGGGGGGATGCGTTTTTTTTTTCTCAAAAACATAGGTGGGAAGGGCTGGACTTGTATTCACGCTGCTGATTTTCAGGGTTGAGAAGTCTCTCTCCTGAAGTGTGGCCTCAGGCACCGCGCGGCACACAGCCGACCGTTGGAATGTGCCACCTTGGGGGGACGGGGGAAAGGAGGGGTTTATGATAGGGGGCTGCGGTAATCACAGATACTTCCCTTTCGTTTCCACACACACACGGCCCAAACTGTACGCTGGCCATGGGGTGCGATAAAGTCGGCAGCTGTGTCAGAGGTAACGTTTTTAAAACATAAATTAGGTGAGGCAGGAGAAGCGTACCTAAAACGCAACAGGACACGCTGGAAATTTCGACTTCATTTACCACAGTAAAACACACATACACATATAGACATTTCAGGGTAATTAGACAACCCTATAAAGCCTACTGTATCATATTTAATATGCAAATATCTGTGGCCTCAGTATGAACAACACTTTGCTGAAAATCCTGTTTTCTACAATCTACAACATGCCTTCTGTTGATGATAAGATTATATTTTTTAGCAAGTAAAAGGCGTTTAAGGATAATTCTAAAAAATAACCATCTTCAGGTTATGATACACGTGTATTTTTGCTATGACATCTTTACAAATCTTTATAAAGTAAACATCATGAGTATAACTTTTATATTGTAATATTTCAAGATTAATTTACTAAAAAAAGCCTTTATGTATAATGCATTATAAAGGGTTATTAAAGGCTATAATGCATTATAATGATTCATAATGTAAGTTGTAATACATATCTTGTCGTAAATAATTATAACCAAAGTTAAAATGCATAGTGTAACAATAAATTGATGAGTGTTAAAATGTATTAATTGTGGTTATAATTATTCATGAATGTGTACAATGCATTATAAGGTGCATTACAAGGCATAATTAATGCATTAAAACTACTTTAAAGGCTTTAAGCAAAGTGTTACCCAACTTAGGTTTACCTGATTATCCATACATAATTTTTTTTTTAGAAAATTCTGTTAAAATGTGAGTATCAAATATGAAACAATTGGCATTTTAGGAATCTTTATTTCTACATCTTTCAATCTTCATTGTATTGCATTGAAATATATGCATTATGCATTTTATGAGCTTTGATCAAAAACTAAACATTCAAATATCATACAGACAGTCATATTATTGGAGATATATAGTGACAACCAGTGTTGGGCAGTAGCTAGTTACTAGTAACTAGTTACAGTAATAATATTATTTTGTGCAGTAACTAGTAGTGTAACTAATTACTAATAAGATTTCAGAAATAATATTACAGTTACCATTCATAAAACAGCTAGTTACTTAGTTACTTTTGATGCCTCAACCCCTACTTATCTGAAGTACAACAATCCAATAATTCCTAGATTTATTTACTTAATTTTCATGACTCATGAACACATGAACCTCAATTAATGAGGTTAATACAACACTTAAAAGTCACTATCAATCACCACTGTGTGTTTGTATTAACTTCTGACTTCGATCCAATGTGGATTTTGGTCAAATGATGATGCAGAAATACATTGTTATTAACATTTTTTTGGGGTAAGATACGGAATTACAACTTCTGTGGGGTGTGAAGGAAAAGTAATGTAAATAGTAGTGTAACTAATTACTGTTGCCAGAAAGTAATATGTAAAGTAATAATATTACTTTTGAAAGGAGTAACTAGTAACGAGTAATAAATTACATTTTCGAATAACGAGCACAACACTGGTGACAACTGATATTTATATGCATTTTATGTAAGTAGCCTGCTATTCTGTTATAAAAATGTAATTGGTCTACATTATTTCATCAACACATTTGGCTATATAAATATCAGCACCAAATTAAATATTTTTGCTCAGTTTGTTCCTCTGAATAAAACTGAGGTGTTTTTTTCCTCCTAAAGTATGTTATGACCTCCATATTCTCTATATCATACTATTTGAGCCATAAAAGTCTGATTAAAGCATCAACAAAAACACATGCAAACTTTTGTCAAAAGGTTCAATAAACTGTTCCATTTAGATTTTCCTGACCATTATTTCACATGCCAGGCTTTACAGGGTTAAAAGCCTGTGTGTATCATCTTTAAAAGACTATTTTAATGCTAAAGTAGTAGAACGTACCACCTCACATCCGAGGCGGGGGTGTTGAACATTCATTACGTTTATTGAGCTGTCTGAGAGCCTTTGATGTGTGATGCACTTGAGAGCTAACAGCAAGCTCTCCCGTATGCCGTGTCCAATTTAAAGCCTCATATTTAATATTTGAGAGATAGGCCTATCCGGTGTGCTTACCGGCAGAGGAACGCACACACTCACACGCGTACACACTCACACGCACCTTTATCGTAATGGGAAATTAGATACCACAAAAAAGGCTCATTACATCCACAGGCCGTCGTTCGGTGTCTTAAACCGAGCGGGAAATGAAATTCCTGTGGCCATTAAAACAGTCAGGTCTATGTTTTAATAATCACGCATGTAAGAGGCACTTAGCGCGCGACACAATCTTTTCAGCGCCACCCTTTAAACTGATGTCATTAGGGCTGGAAAAAAAACCTTTGAGGCTGCAAACGCAGGTGTTTCGGAGGCGACCGGCACTCACATGTTACTGATGTGCCAGCAGCCACGCGGCAGCAATTTTCATTTTGGCCTGCCACTATAATGCGTTCACACCTTTTTAATTGCGAGCGCTAAAAGATCGTCAAATAAAGTGTCATTCAGAAATGGAATTCCAATATTTCAAAAAGCCAACTGGGATTATGTGCAGATAATGTAAATCATAGCCTATTAATGTAACATTATGTTTTTTGATTTCCTCTCACTTAGCGGTGAAGCTCACTGTAGGCTTGAGAGGAAAAAGACCAATTTCCTATCCAGCCCTGTGATCTTTTTCTCCGACTGGATTCCTATAGGCTTTTTCGCATGGGTGACTTTTACTGAGGACCTCTCCGAAGGCTATGTTTGAGAGCTTATCTAAGGGGCGTTTAAAAGGAAATGGACACCCTTTAGTTTAATTGCAAGCAGAACTAACTGAACGCAACATTTCAAAGGGGATAAAAAAGACAACTCGTCCTAATTAACTTGTCGCAGCGAGATTTGGTTACTCCTATTTAGAGCTTCACTGGTTTTCAGAATAGCTTCAAAGGGGAACGAAGTTAGACTTGGTTTATATTTAACTCAGCAAAGACGCTAAAGCGCTGCGACACAAATGGCCACATGTGTTTGCGTTTATGAGTTTGTTTGTATATTAAATGTATGCAGAAACCCAAAAAGTCTTTTCGGAGATTCCATTCTCATGTTTTAGACTGTGTGTGTGTGTGTTTGTGTGTGTGCGAACCAGGAGCTGATTGACTTGTCAGACATGGGCGTCAATAGTGCAGGTTTATTCAATTCCAGCCCAATCATGGAGGTGTCACATGCTTTTGGGCGGCGTGCGGGCACTGGGCAGGCCTGGCCTGATAAATCTGCTTTTATGAGGGCCAGTTATAGCTTTTATGGCTGAATGTTGGAGAGACTGATTCAGTGATCAATCATGTGTGTGTGTGTGTGAGCGAATAAGACAACGGGGAGCGACACACACACACTCAGGTACAGGTGGATCGATGCTTATTGTGAGTTTGGGGTGATGGAACACTACTGGGATATGACTAGATCATCTCTCTCTCCCTCTTTATTTCCCTCTTTCGTCGCTCGTCATCTCTCCATCCCTCCAATATTTCACTCTTCCATCTTTTCTCTTGGCATAAATCTTCATTCATCTTTCATCGCGTTCTCTGCATTACTCACAATGCCAAAGCTCCTTCCTCTGCTCTTTCTTTCCATCCCTCTCTCCCTCTAGTCTTCACAGTGATGAAGTCCTAATGTAAGAAGCTTCAGCGAACTTTACATAAACACGCTCTCCTTACATAAACTAACATTGATACATTTCTCTCCCTCTCTCTTGTGGACGAACAACTCTCTGTAGCCCCCTGAAATATCAATTAGTACAGAAACAATCGCACGCTTATACACGCACAAACACACTGACCACACCAAAGGCGGTAGTTTCCCTGAAGTTGTTGGACGGAGTTTGAAACAAAGGCCAAAGAGAGAGAGAGAGGGGCCCTGCAGACCGAGAGACAGGAAACGGCTGCTGATTACACACACATACTCTTCTCATTAACACACACACATTTATACACACTCACATCCCTTTAGATCCAACCTTCAAAGCAGTGCACTCATACAGATTTAAGGAAATGTCCTAATAGACACTTTTTTCAGCTTGAACATCTTATACAACTGTCACAGTTCATTTGTATTCGTTACTAGGGATGTAAGAAATAGTAAGGAATTAAATGTTTCTGATTTCACTTAATGATTTGGTTTCTTATATATATTAGCTTTCTAGTACTTCAAAATTTATTTTTATAAAATTATAGACATACATATAATATTTTATAATATTATTTTTTTACTTAATATATAATATCTTTATTTTTTAAATTTTATGACAATTTTAAAAAACAGGATAAAAGAGGCAAGTCTGCATTTATTTGATCAAAAATGCATTAAAAACAGTATTGTTGTGAATATAATATTTCCATGTAAAATAATTGTTTTATTTTAATATATTTTAAAATGTAATTTATTCCTGTCATGACAAAGTCGAATTTTAGCAGTAATTTCAGTCTTCAGTGTGACATGATCCTTCAGAAATCATTCTAATATGCTGATTCATTGCTCAAGAAAGATTTCTTATTATTATCATTATATTATTATTTTTGTAGAAACTGTGATACTTTTTTTCAGGATTCTTTGATGAATAAATAAAAAATATAAATCTACAGTCAGCTTTTCAATGTTTATTAGAACAAAATCACCATCCAATAAACCAACACCAAACTACAGCATACCACAAGCCAAACTGCACATGCCTCCAAAAATATCTCACAAAAATCCATAAATATCTTGGTGTTACGCTTCCCTTCAAGCCGAAAGCCTAAATCTGTCAAAACATAAGTGAGATCAGTCATACACAGAGACCCTTGACTCCCCTCTGCTTCTTTCCATCTCTCTATCAGTGAATAATCCCCTCCCTCCATCTGTTTATAAAGAGTGAAAGTTCCTCATTATGAAGATGTGGAGAGTGTGTACACAGAGTGTCGGCTCGACTGATGAACTCGCACTAAATATCTGTTTGTTTGACAAGAGAGCTGTCATCTCACTTTTAACTGTCCCACTCTTTCCTTCACTCTATCTTCTTCTTTTTCACTTTCTTGAGTTCCCGTTTTTCCTTTAATCTCTCCAAATTATTGCAACTCTAATTCTTAAGCTTTGTACTTTCTTATTACATTGTCTTTAGTGTGTTCATTCCTTCCTCACTTTCTTCCTTCTTGTGTTCCTTTCTTCCATACTTACTGTTAATTCTTCCTATCCTTTACTTCCCTTTTTCCATCCTCACTTTCTTTTTTCTTTCTTGTCTTTTTTCCATGTTAATTCTTTCTGTCTTACTTCCTTGTTTCTTTCCTTTCTTCCTTACTCTCTTTTTATTCTTTGTTTAATTTCTTTCCCTCTCACCTTCTTGTTTCAAAGTTCCCTTCATCCATTCTTTTCTTCATCTTCTTTCCTTCCTCATTCTTTTCTTCATTTTTTTCCTTCCTTCCTTACTTCTTTCCATACTCCCTTCTTCTTTGCTTCCTTTTCCTTCGCCCTCACTTCCTTGCTTCAAGGAAGTTCATTCTTCCTTACATACTCCCTTTTTCTTGTTTACTTTCTTTCCTCATTCATTCCTTACCTTTGTTCCTTCTTTTTGCTTTCCTTCCTTATTTCTTTCCATATTTCCTTTTTTCCTTGCTTCCTTTTTCTTTCTCCCTCACTTCCTTGTTTCAAGTTAATTCTTTCCTTACATACTCCCTTTTTTGTTTTCTTTCCTTCCTCATTCATTCCTTAGCTTTGTTCCATCTTTCCACTTTCCTTCCTTCCTTCCTTTTTTATTTCTTTCCATATTTCCTTTTTCCCCCCTTGCTTCCTTGCTTCAAGGAAGTTATTCTTTCCTTACATACTTCCTTATTTTCTTAGTGTCTTCTTTCCTGCCTCATTTTTTTCCGTTCCTCCTTTTTCTGCTTTCCTTTTTTCCTTCCTTCTTGCTTCTTTACAAATTTCCTTTTTTATTATTTCCTTGCTTCCTCTTCTTTCTCCCTTACTTCCCATCTTCAAGGAAGTTCACTGTTTTCTTACATACTTTCTTATTTCTTACTGTCTTCTTTCTATCCTCATTCATTTCCTATTCTACTTCTTTCCTTTCTTCCTCCTTTCTCCTTCCTTTTTACTAAGTTAAAAATCATCATCCTCCTTTCCTTGCCTCCTTTTTCTTCCTTATTTCATTCCATATTTCCTTTCTTCTATTCTTACTGTCTTCTTTCCTTCCTCACTTCTTTTCTTTCTTTGTTTCCTTATTCCCCTTTTCTTTCCTCTCTTTCTCTCTTTTCCCTCCCTTTCCCAGGTTTTTAGAGTTCTAAAAGAACAGTTATACACATGCATGAATTTGGATCTAGGGCTCATGTTTATGATGTCATAATAAAGAGGAGTCAGAGGTTTATAAAGCCGTGTGTGTTTGGCTGAGCAGCTGTGAGGTGTGTGAGGGTTGGCTCATGTTTATGATGTACTTATGTCTGCTGGTCGCAGGTTTATGATGTATGCTGCAGCTGTACAGCGCTTTAAAGTTTACCGCAGGCTTTAAGACCAGGTGTTATGTGGTCAAAAGGGATTCATGGAGAAAAAATATTGTGTTTGGTTTGTGTCTGTATGAAATACGAATGTGTGTCAGCATATATGTGTGCACATATATGTGTGAATGCATATGCGGATTTAATGATAGTACTTATGGGTTTCTCTAACAGCAAACCTAAAGGGGGTAAAGCCAAGAGAGAGATTGTCTATTCATTGCAGAACAATGAAGGTTTAATTGGTAATACGTTTAATAGTAAACGCTTAAAGACACCATTAAATGGCATTCTGAACACATATAACTTCCCATTTTTACTTTAAAGACAATAAAACTACAAAAAAAAAAAAAAAAAAAGGTCAGAGGTCAAAGTTGGGAGTTGTTACAATTTTTAATTTTTTTAATGCATTTTTTTGATTGAAAAAAATACAGAAAAATAGTAATTTTGTGAAATATTATTACGATTTAAGATAACTGTTTCTGTTTAAATATATTGTAAGATGTAATTTATTTCTGTGATGCAAAGCTGAATTTTCAGCATCACTTCAGTGTGACATGATCCTTCAGAAATCATACTAATATGCTGATTGGTGCTCAAGAAACATTTCTTATTATTATCGATGTTGAAAACAGTTGTGCTGCTTAATATTTTCGTAGAATCCATTATACTTTTTTAAAAAAGGATTCTTTGATGAATAGAAAGCATTTATTTAAAATAGAAATCTTTTGTAAGATTATAAATGTCAATTTAATGCATCATTGCCAACTCCCTAGTGTCTTGGTGACTGGTTTTGCATAGCTATCCATTTTATTTTTTTTTTCCAGAAATTATAAAAATCTAGTTGAAAACATTTTTTTTTCCTGATGAATCATGCACTATAAGCCCATTAACTTTTATTTCCTGGTAACTTTAGGTTGTCCACTCTCATTTTACCAAACAAGCAACCAAAACAAAAACTGTTATTATTACTCTATAACACTCTTATATTCTCTCTCACTTTCATTCAACCCTGCTTTGCATTTTCAGGTCAGGGTTAGCACACAAGAACATTCCCTGCACCTGAAAATACACTCACATATAAATACATGCTTACATGCATAATGAGGAAAACTGCAGTGGAATATTGTATGTCATTACATGCACGTGAAGCCTGAGGCTGTCTGCGACACAGTGTGATGTGTGTATCCAGCGCTTTTAGAGTGTAATCTAAGCGCTGATCAAATGCATGAGTATGTGTGTGTGTGTGAGAGCTCTTAATAGAACCCTGTCGCAGGGCTGCCAGAGTGAGAAACAAGCAGGGTAATGGATGACTGGAACCTCAGCTCCCAGAATTCCCTCTGGTGACCCTCGCCGGCCAGCCATGCCGCCTACAGCAACTCCACATAAAAAGGGAAGCGGAGAGGAAGGGGACAGAAAATGAGAGCGAAGGAGCGGGGAAAAAAAGAGAGAAAATGTGGAACTGATGGGAATGAAAGAGAGAAAAAGAAAGAGAGAAACATGTTGACAGTAAATGGCCAAAAGGTCTTAAAGCATGACAAAAAACACGATGTATATTCACGAAAAGAGAAAAATGCTATAAAGGGAGACAATGAGAGACAAAAGAGGGAGATATTTTTGGGCTGGTAGTGTATGTGAGCATGTATGTGTTTATGTGTGTGTCTGTGATTGATGACACTGTGTGTTACTAAGAGGGGACCCATCACATGTGATCACATAAACACTTATTCAGTGTTTGTGGAGCTTGACGAGGCTGCACACAGCTCTGTGTGTGTGTGTGATTGATGAGAGAGTGTGTCGGTAAGTGATCTTTGAGCCTGACGTGGCTGAACGCTGCTTTGTGTCGTCATAGATATCACAAGAGCGAAAACACACTCCATTAATCAAGCTTAATTAACTTACACATAACCCTTTCAGTAAACCTGGGCACATCCAGGTCAGTTTTAAAAGTGAGTACCTTTCTAAATGCAATAATGCATGTGTATGTGTGATTCAATTTGTCAGTCTGCTTGGGAAATGGCCTTATACTTAGGGTGAGAAATTAACATATGCTACCAGCCAAATGCATGTACTTTTTGTATTTGCAGTGATCTGCAATTAAAGCTCACCAGTGCATATTGTGCATATTAACAATATAAGCATTACAATAATGCATAATAGAGTTTATATTTTTATTCAGTTAATTTTTTGCAGTTACGTGCAAGTAAAGAAACACATCCTGAAGCCAAACGTACATGCACATTAATATATGCACATTAATGTGCATGTCTTCTTGGTCCAATAAAACACAAAACAAGAAAAAAAGACAGTAAAAATCTAAGTGGCAGGTAAAATTGGACAGTTTTGCATTGGCAAAATGTTTATTTCCCACTCTGATTGTAACACTTAACATTCAGTGTGCTTGTTTCAGAATTTGCCTATCAAATGTCCCCACAAGGATAGTAAAACCTGAAATTAACTATACTGCCAGGACCAGCAAACATTTAATAAACATACTAAATCATGAAAATCTAAAAATATTTATATGAGGGGCAAATTCAAGTGAAGGAGATCAAAAATATCATTAGCTCAGTAAAAAAACAACAGTAGTCAAATGAAACTCTCCATCCTCATGTGCCTCTGTCTAATGCTTTGACCACGTCTTGCTCTTTTTTTATATCTCCGTGGAAGAGTTGATATCAAAATAGCGATGAGCCATGGAGAAATACAGAATTTGCATCTGGGGAGAGTGATCAGTAAATGATGCATGTAAGTCCACATAATGAACTCAAATCCCTCAAACAGACCTCTTAAAGACATTACCATCCCCTACACACACATCTATCACTGTTCACTTTGGGTTGTCATTCACTCAGTGTTGAGTCTGCTGCTTTCATAGGAGAGCAGCTGTTTTAAAGAGAATAGAGTGTGAGAAAAAGGTGCATACTGAAGTCACCATATTGCAGAATTTAGGTTATAATGTTAGTCAAGGTGTCTTGAACCAAAACAGCCATAAATTTCTCATCTCTTTAAGGCTGTTTTTGCTACTGTACTTTTAAGACTTCTAAATGTAAAAAGTCTCTGTTTTTGATACTGTTATTACCAAAAGATTAAATGTCTAGTAATTTTTGTCGCTATTTAATCTGCAAAAAATGTAGGGTTTCAATTTTGCCCTATAATTCAGACTTTTGACTAAATTACAGTATAACTGTTACAATAACGACATAATGCAGTTCATTTTGTAACTAAGTGGAAGTTTCTTTAACTTGCGGCAGATTGTTCTGTTTTGCAAACAATGCAGAAGAAATTAAACTTGTTTGTTGACTTTCTAGTTAAAGTTTGCCCTGAATATTGCACAGACAGCACAAAACAAGAATATGCATTTGTGCGTGAGGCATTTTTTGGTTTCTTATATAATTAATTAATTATATAATAAATATATTAATAATAAATATATAATTAATTAATTTTATATGTACATATATATTTTTTTACATTATTTATATATTATTTTTAATAATATATTTTTTACATTTAAATAATCATTTTGAATAGAATTATTGTTAAAATTCTGTGTACAAATCTAAATATTTATTTATTTATTTATAGTTTTACAAATAGAATTACTTTGAATATATTATTTATTTTCATAAATAAATCAGTTACATCTCTTATATAGGCCTAAAACTCATGGGTGTATCCCAACACATCTGTTATCAGGAGAACAGAGAGCTAACTGTATCAGTTTAGGGATGCAAAATCCCTCCCGAGTGTCATGAAAATGATTTCTGGGCATCTGGAACAGGCTGATCGCTGTGGCTAGAAGGAAACAAAACCATCCGGAGTGGGAACCAGCTGAGCCCAGAGCTAAGACACAAATGAGAGACAGACAGGTAAAAGACCAACACGTGTGCGATTCATTTGACTGGACATGCACAAAGACCTGAGAGCTCCTGTTACTGCTCTGACAGCTTCTTTTTTTCCCGGGTTAACGGTAGAGACTGGAACAGACAGGAGCTAGAGAGGAAACAGGGAGCAGAGAGAGAAAAACAGGCTGAGAAAGAGATAGTGAACAGAGGGAGGATGAAGGAGAGAGCTGCATTCCTGTGGTCTCAGCTGCATCGCTGCAATGACTTAAATGCAACGTTGCTTCAACGCTGGCCGAACTGGATGCTTTACAAAAGAAATAAAACAGCAGGGCACGTCTGCTATACCAATCACACACACACATAAACGCAAACACAAACACATCTCTGACCCATTCATTGCACAAAGCCTTGTTCCAAAACCTAGAGAGCTGCCTATACAGGCAACATTTAAAGGCATCATAAGTGCTCTAAATAAGAATGCATCATAATTATGCTGACTCCTACAATTCCTTACAAAAAGTACTATAGTGGTACCATAGGACAGTGATGGTATATATGGTAATACTATGGCACTATGAAGTAGAACAGTTACTGAAATTCATGTATTTCAAAGGAACTTTGAAGAATACCATGCTACTACATGGTATATGTCCAAAATATCATGATAGTACCATAGAACACATTCAAAATATCATGGTACATTTCCAAAAATAACATGATACCATAGTACGACGGCGTTTTGGTGCCAAGTTAAAAAATAAAAAAAATATAAGATTACGAGATTAAAGTCATAATATTTAGAGAAAAAAGTCAAAATTACGAGAATAAAGTCATAGCAATACGAAAATAAAGTCAAAATATTTTGAGAATAAATTAAAAATTCAGAGAATAAAGTCGTAGTAATACGAGAATAAAGTCAAAATATTTTGAGAATAAAGTAAAATTTCAGAGAAAAAAGTCTTAGCAATACGAGAACAAAGTTGAAATATTTTGAGAATAAAGTCAAAATTCAGAGAATAAAGTCATAGCAATATGAGAATAAAGTCTAAATATTTTGAGAATAAAGTCAAAATTACGAGAATAGTCATAGCAATATGAGAATAAAGTTTAAATATTTTGAGAATAAAGTCAAAATTATGAGAATAAAGTCTAAATATTTCATTATTTTTGAACTATTTCGACTTTATTCACGTAATTTTGACTTTATCCTCAAAATATTTCGACTTTATTCTATTTTTAGTCTAAATATTTTGAGAATAAAGTCAAAATTACGAGAATAGTCATAGCAATATGAGAATAAAGTTGAAATATTTTGAGAATAAAGACAAAATTATGAGAATAAAGTCAAAATATTTTGAGAATAAAGTCAAAATTATGAGAATAAAGTCGATATATTTCATTATTCTTGAAATATTTCGACGTTTTTCTTGTAATTTCAACTTTATTCTCGAAATATTTCGACTTTATTTCTTGTAATTTTGACTTTATTCTCAAAATATTATGACTTTAATCTCGTCATTTTAGATTTTTTAATTTTTTAACATGGCACTAAAACATCATCATACAATGGTACTACATGGTACATGACCAAAGAACCATGGTACACATCTAAAATATCATGGTTGTACTATGATATTTGTCCAAAATATCACACTGGTACAATAGTACAAGTACAAAATACCATGGTAGTACCACAGTTAAACTGTAAAGACCATGGCAGTACCATGGTACGTATCCAAAATACCATGTAAGTAACATAGTAGTACCATGGTACACATCCAAAATTCCAGTAGCATGTAGAAGTCTAAAATACAATGGCAGCAAAATGGTACTTTTTGTAATGCAATCCCAGAAAGCTCTGCAACAAACTGTCGCAGTTATGAAATGTGAAGCATAAAAAATGTTGATTATAAATTAATTCATAATAATAAAAATGTATAACAAATAAAAATAAAATTATTTTATATCAGAAATGTTTGTGCTATATGTATTTATGCTTATTAGTGCATCTTGTTCTCAATTTGCCCATATTGAAATCAATACAGATTTGCTAAGTAAGTAGAGCATTCCAAATCAGTCACTGCTTTATAAGGAAGTAGGCAGCTGGACAGCTCACTAGGTTTTGGAATAGGGCGCTTTTCTCTCTTTTTGCATTCCATCTCTCTTCATCTATCCTTTAATTCCCTGCATATTTCTTACATTTCTCTTCTCGTCTTTCCATCGTTTAGCTTGTACCTATCAATTTCCTCAGTTCTTGTCTTGATATTTAAGGGAACGTTTCTCTTTCTCTGTGTCTAGTGAAGAGTGATGAGCCATGCTGATCTATATCGAGCTGTGTGTTTGTGTGTGTATCTACTTTTAGAGTCCTTCTAAAGCCCAGTCTATCCATCTTACAGACGACAGGGAGGGCAGAGTTTGGGTCAGAACATTCACTTCTCATCCTCTCATGAACTCGCTCTCTCTCTTTCTGTTTCATGTCATCTCTCGTTCTTTGAGTGGGCCTCGTTCCACGAAAGACCACGCGTTCAGGCTAACCTCATGTTTGGAACTTAAGTTTGTCATCAAGTTTGGATCTAAGTAATTGTTTCCTTTGCAGGCTAAAGTTGACTTTGGACTGTTCCGCAGGCTTAATTTTTACTTCGTCTCAGAAATAGCACTGCTGAACTGCGGCTCGTTAGTTAACAGATACTGCAGATGTTCGTTTTGGAAGTGGGGAGAATAGTTTTGATGATTTCTGCTATCTGTCAGATGACAGATGTCAGATGTAAAAACACTGCTAATCACTTTCAGAGGTTTCTTGAACATGTCATCTGTGCTGCAGACACCGAACAACATTACTGGAGTCGATTTGATAAAGATATCTAGACAATCGTGTATAATTTTATTATATGTTACACTTGCTTTGAAGGAACAGTTTTCTGGTCACTACAGATAGAACAATGGACAGACGGATGGATGGACAGATGGGTGGATGGACTGGAATGATTGAACGATAGATAGAATGATAGAAAGATAGATAGATAGATAGATAGATAGATAGATAGATAGATAGATAGAGAGAATGATAGATAGAACGAAAGATAGATAGACAGACAGACAGACAGACAGACAGACAGACAGACAGACAGATAGATAGATAGATAGATAGATAGATAGAACGACAGACAGATGGATGCACAGAGGGATGGAGGGATAGAGAGAACGATACAATGACTGAGAGATAGATAGATAGATAGATAGATAGATAGATAGATAGATAGACAGATAGACAGATAGATAGAACGACGAACGGATGGATGCACAGAGGGATGGAGGGATAGAGAGAACGATACATTGACAGAGAGATAGATAGATAGCATCGCCCGCGACGACAATCATCGTGTCAGGACCGCTTCCCACGTATCGACGAGGACACGAAAGGTTCAGTAGATTTTTTGCTTTAAATGAGTGGTTATTGTCATGGTGTAAAGAACAGACACTGCTCTTTGTTAATAACTGGAATCTTTTCTGGGAGCGTCCTAGGCTTTTCCGAGCTGATGGCCTGCACCCCAGCAGAGTCGGAGCAAAACTCCTGTCGGACAACATCTCCAGGACTCTACGCTCCATATGACTAGTAAGCCAATCCTCAAATAACTGCTATGATGACTTTTGTTCTACTCACTTAAATGATAGAAGTACTTGTGCTGTCCAAAGACTGTGTCTGTTCCCCGAACAGTGAGGCCAAAATATAAATTTAATGCAGGACCTAGAAATAATCTGATCGTGATAAATCCAGAAAAATGCAAAATAAATGAACAAAAACATTTTTTAAAGTTTGGGCTCCTAAACATTAGATCACTCGCACCCAAAACAGTTATTGTAAATTAAATGATCACAGATAATAGTTTTGATGTGCTCTGCTTGACTGAAACCTGGCTCAAACCAAATGATTACATTGGTCTAAATGAGTCTACTCCACCAAGCTACTGTTATAAGCATGAGCCCTGTAAGACTGGCCGTGGCGGCGGTGTTGTAACAATATATAGTGATATTCTCAATGTTACTCAGAAAACAGGATACAGGTTTAACTCATTCGAAATACTTCTGCTTAATGTTACACTATCAGATACGCAAAAGAAATCTCTCCTATCTCTTGTTCTGGCTACTGTGTATAGACCGCCAGGGCGGTATACAGATTTCCTAAGAGAATTTACAGATTTCCTCTCAGACCTATTGGTTAATGATGATAAAGCGCGAATTGTCCGAGATTTTAACATTCATGTTGATAATACAAATGATGCAATAGGACTTGCGTTTACTGACCTAATAAACTCTTTTGGAGTTAAGCAAAACGTCACCGGGCCCACTCATTGTTTTAATCATACGCTAGATTTAATTATATTGCATGGAATCGATCTTACTGATATAGATATCGTACCTCAAAGTGATGATGTTATTGACCATTTTCTTGTATCGTGCATGCTGCGTAGTACTGATATTAACTATATGGCGCCGCGTTATCGTCCAGGAAGAACTATTGTTCCAACTACTAAAGATAGATTCAGAAATAACCTGCCTGATTATCTCAACTGCTCTGTGTACCCATAAATACACATGAGCTAGACGAAATGAGTAGCAACATGGGCACTATCTTCTCTAATACATTAGAAGCTGTTGCGCCCATCAAATTGAAAAGAGTTAAAGAAAAACATACTGCGCCATGGTACAGCAGTAATACCCATTCTCTCAAGAAAGAAACTCGTAATCTTGAGCGCAAATAGAGAAAAACTAACTTGGAAGTTTTTAGAATTGCATGGAAAAACAGTATGTCCAGTTATAGACAGGTTCTAAATGCTGCCAGGTCCGAGCATATCTGCAAACTCATAGAAAATAACCAAAACAATCCAAGGTTTTTATTTAGCACAGTAGCTAGATTAACAAATAACCAGACGCCACCCGATCTAAATATTCCATCACAGTTTAGCAGTGATGACTTTATGAATTTCTTCACAGACAAAATAGATTAAATCAGAAATACAATAACAAATGTAGATTCTACAGCATCTAATACTTCAGCTTCATTCATCGTACCCAAAGAAAAAATGCAGTGCTTTACAATTCCAGGACAGGAAGAGCTAAATAAACTTATCACTGCATCTAAACCAACAACATGTTTATTAGATCCTGTACCCACTAAATTACTGAAAGAGTTGTAGCAGAAGTAGCAAAAAACCGCTTCTCAATATTATTAACTCATCGTTATCTTTAGGTCACGTCCCAAAACTATTCAAGCTGGCGGTTATTAAGCCTCTTATTAAGAAACCAAAACTAGATCCTAGTGAACTGGCAAATTACAGACCCATTTCAAATCTTCTGTTTATGTCTAAAATTCTAGAAAAAGTTGTGTCAATTGTGCTCCTTCCTGCAAAAAAATTTTCTCTATGAAGAATTTCAGTCAGGTTTCAGGCCCCACCATAGCACAGAAATTGCACTTGTTAAAAGTGTGTTTCTTGTGTCAGACCAAGGCTGTATCTCATTGCTAGTTTTACTTGATCTTAGTGCTGCGTTCGACACCATAGATCATGACATACTCATAGATCGATTACAAAACTATACAGGTATTCAAGGGCAGGCTTTAAGATGGTTTAGATCCTACCTGTCCGATCGCTACCACTTTGTTTATTTAAATGGGGAGTCATCTCAATTATCACCAGTAAAAGTATGGAGTACCACAAGGATCTGTCCTAGGTCCTCTACTATTTTCAATATACATGTTGCCTCTTGGTAATATTATTAGAAAATACGGGATTAGTTTCCACTGTTATGCTGATTATACTCAACTATATATCTCAACAAGACCAGATGAAACTTCTAAATTATCTAAGCTATTAAAACAGAGTGTGTTAAAAATGTAAAAGATTGGATGACCAATAATTTTCTCCTATTAAATTCAGATAAGACAGAGATATTACTTATTGGACCAAAAAACAGTACACAGAATCTCTTGGATTACAATTTGCAACTAGACAGATGTACTGTTACTTCCTCTACAGTCAAAAATCTGGGTGTTATATTAGACAGCAACTTGTCTTTTGAAAATCATATTTCCCATGTTACAAAAACAGCATTCTTCCATTTTAGAAACATTGCCAAGCTACGAAACATGTTACCTGTTTCTGATGCAGAAAAGTTAGTTCATACATTCATGACCTCTAGACTGGACTATTGTAATGCACTGCTAGCTGGTTGCCCTGCATCTTCAATAAGCAAGCTACAGGTAGTCCAAAATGCAGTGGCTAGAGTCCTTACCAGATCAAGAAAATATGATCATATTACCCCAATTTTACAATCTCTGCACTGGCTACCTATTAAGTTCCGTATCAGTTACAAAATATTATTACTTACCTATAAGACCCTTAATGGTTTAACTAATTTTCTACCACGCTACAATCCATCCTGCTCCCTAAGGTCGCAAAACTCTGGATTTCTGGTAGTACCTAGGATAGCAAAGTCCACTAAAGGAGGTAGAGTTTTTTCGCATTTGGCTCCCAAACTCTGGAATAGCCTTCCTGATAACGTTCGGGGTTCAGACACACTCTCTCTGTTTAAATCTAGATTAAAGACACATCTCTTTGGCTAAGCTTTCAAATAATGCATCTCATAATCTTGTACTGCAGTTATATCTGATCAATTGCACTTTATTATTCTTTAGCTTGGGTTAAACAAATCAATTTTGCTTGGTTGGAAAAGCAGCTACGCTAATTATGTCTCTATTTGTTTCTCTGTTTCTGCTACGGGATTGACAACCCCTGGTAACTAGGATTTACACAAGCTTCAGTCTGGAACCAGAACACCTGAGAAGAGATGATGTCAACCCCTCAGAGGACCTCAGATGATGCCAACCTTGAAAAAACATACAGAACTACCAAATCTTGCTATAAGTTAGATTTCAACATGTAATAATTGCTGTTAATAGTGTTCATCGTCTGTAGATAGATAGATAGATAGATAGATAGATAGATAGATAGATAGATAGATAGATAGATAGATAGAACGATGGATGGATGGATGCACAGAGGGATGGAGGGATAGAGAGAATGATACAATGACAGAGATAGAATAATAGAATGATAGACAGAAAGCTAGAATGATAGATAGAATGATAGAACGATGGATGGATGGATGGATGGATAGATAGATAGATAACATTCTTAAAGCACATGCTCCACTTGTATAAAGAAGCAGTGAAAAGTGCAAAAGTACTGAAAAGACGATCAGCAAGGTGAGATGAGTGACTGAAACATCTATCTATCTCTCTCTCTCTCTCTCTCTCTCTCTCTCTCTCACACACACACACACACAGAGCAGCGGCAGCAGTTATTAGTGTCACTGGCTGCCAGTGGTAATTGAGAACAGAAGGATTTACACAGAGACGCGCTGCTACACGACTATCTGTCTGTTCTCATAAACACACACGCTTCCACACACTCTCTCTCAAACACAGCGTGGCACAGCAGAGCATGGTTATCAGTGCATTCTCACACTCTCATGGCTGAATCCACTCATCTGCACATCACACACACACAGTCAGACTTCAAAAGAACGCAAAGCAATAATGATGCATCAAAAGAGAACAAACAGACAGCAGACAATAACATGATCACACAAGGGATACTTTACAACTTGACAAGCACACAAACATTGTGGAGAAAGCAAGATGGCAAACACAACTAATACAAATCCACACTGCCCACTGATTAGTGTCTCCAGTCTTATGATGAACTACCTAAAAGTGCATGCTTTTCTAAAAAAAAAAAAACCAAAAAAACAATTCATAATCTTTCAGCAAAATATATATAATATTTTTTTTTGTTTTGGTATTTGTGTTCAAGTTTGTTTTTTTAGGTTCCTTTGACCACATTTTAAATATTTTTTCTTTTCATTTTTTTTAATGTAAAATTTGTATTTTGATTATGCACTTTTATTTTGCTATTTGTTTTTTCTATACCATGTCAACACCTACACTAGAAGATATTGTCTATCTTATACCTAAATATAATAAAATACTACATTTATAAGCACTAGCACACATACTCAGATGTGTCTATAGTTTATCATGATATAAAGCCATAAAAAACCACCTGTGTATCTGCTTAACCGCTCACTCACACATGTTGTTAGAGGACGACAGGATGGAGTGTGTTAGACACTCGTGTCTCTTTTAGGAACAGTGCTGAACTTCATGAACATGTCATCACCTTTACACTGAGGCTCTTTACGTCTGTTCTCACACACACAGGAGGAGGAAGATGATATCTCGCCTCTCATCAGGCTGCATTGGCTCTAAATGCTTTCATTCTTTTCTTTCTCTCTCTCGGTTTCTCTCCTTTCAATGTTATCTGAGGAAGACAGGAAACAAACGTATAAAAGAGACAGATCTGCTCTTCCAGCTGCTGCTGACGGGATGCAAACACACTTTCCATCATGTTTTTTGAAGTCGCTTTGATGCTTTTATGAGGTTGAACAACCGAAAAAGTGACGCCTCAGACTCTTTTCTCGGTTTGAACTCACATCTATTTCCTTTTGTTTCTTTCCATCTTTTCACCCTTAAAAGCCTCCCTCCATCTCTGTAAATGCCCTAAACCCATCCATCTGCTCCTCTGTCACGCTCTCTTTCTCCTCCTCCTCTCCATCTCTTTTACACTCCTCCTCCACAGTTCTGACACACTCCATCCATCTCTGACAAAGCGATCGGCGTGTCAACAGGTCAGCTCCGCCGAGACTAACCGTGTGCACGTTAGCACGAGTGTGTGCGTGTAGATGCTAATCAGCGCCGATGTTGCTAATTCAGTCTCAGCTGTCGTTTAGCTAACAGTGTAATGGCTTTTTCTGAAAGGACTGATGATGCAGTGTGTTTGTGTGTTATCCGTCCGTTAAAGCTCCACCGCACACCTGCTTTCTCCATGGCTAAACGTCTATGTCACTATCTGAGTTCTGCTCTGCCACCTTCAACCCAATCATCACCGAATATTGTCTCTTTTTCATTTCGTTTCATCCTTCGTTCCTGTACAAGACAAAAAATGTCTAAAGAGAGGCGTGTTGTTTGCCTGCAGGAACAAAGGAAGACATCTCAAACACGGCGTGTGGACATTCTTGCCATTTATTGGACCAAGAAAACGGAAGAAAAGAACATAGTCGAGAGATAAAAGATGAAAGAAAGAGAGAAAAAGGTCACACAGCTCTGTACAAATGTCGTCATGGTCTTGGATTGAGATATTTATGTGTGTATGAAAGTGCAAGAGTGTGCTGGTTAACTTGGCTTTACCTATGAATAAATAAATACATGTAATAATATATATAAAATTGTACATATTAATTAAAAAAAATATATAGTTTGTTTTACATAATTGTATATATGTATATGTATATGTATATATATATATATATATATATATATATATATATATATATATATATATATATAAATGCATTACAAACTTAAAAAAAAAGTAGGGGTATGGTAAGGCTTGGTTTAGTCTGTAATGAAGAAAATCCAACTTACTACATGGCTAATTAACACATAATTAAATCATTTAAATTTTAATGCAAGCAGAAAGATAAAAGATGAAAGAAATGTTGAAAAATGGTCTTGGATTAAGATATTTATGTGTGTATTTACCTATAAATAAATAAGTGTTTAAAAAATTAAATTACGTTAAAATTGTTATACAAGAATAATGTCTCTATTAAATAATTAAAAGTAGAGTATAGTGTACTGCAAGCTGGTTTATTTTGCAATAATAACCAGCTGACTTTACATTATTTTTCTTATTACATGCTTAACAAACAAAATAAAACAGTTTTTATAATGCATTTTAATGCAAGCAGTCATTAAATCAAAATATATGACCATAAAATACTGACTAATCAGAACTAAGTATTTGTATGTAGAATAAACATGTTTTAATTAGCTTAAATCAAAATGAATACAGCATGTTCTCATTTAGTTGTAAATGTGTGTGTAGCTAAAAGTAGATGATAGAGAGTAAAATGATATATATACTGATCTATGAGTATTTTTTTTTAAGTGTGAGTGGGTGAGTGGTAATGTTATATGCCATTCAAAGACAGTCTGAGGCCCAAGCTTTAGTTACGCTGATACTGCACACTTTTAAACTGCTAACACATACTCTGACAAAACAACCTTCAACACAATCATGTTACGGGATTGTGCTCACGGTTTTTATGAATGTAGAATAAAGATATTCATATTGATGTTTGCAGACCTGTGTCATATTTACATGATGGTCTTTGAGCAAACAGGGCTTGTTTGTGTGTGTGTAAACAGTATGGTCAGAGTGACTCTGTGATGTGGCTCGAGTCTCTTAGAGCTTAAAAGAGAGGAATCGCACATATTTACACACATTTACACATCACACATCTGTCTAAATGAAGACAGAACACAAATCCTAATCCTATCCTTAATTTTGTTTTTCAGTTTTAGAATAAGAAAAAAACAAACATGATTTACTTTATTCATGAATAATTTGGCAAGCTAAACATGAAACACACACACCTGTAGATTTGAAGCAAAACATAATTAAAGAGGCTTTAAAATAGTTTTCAGTATTTTCAACAATGGCCCTCACAAGTGGTACAGCAAGTATTTGTGTGAACCGCACCCAGTGCTGCTCCTGTACTTGACCTCTGTCTATCACTCACTGCATGGCTCAATATTTGTCTCAGACACCATAAATATTAAATATGCAGAGAGCAAATATTTGAGTTTGGCCAATCCACAAAGTACTGCTCAAAGACAGCATTCAGAGGAGGGGAGAGGCTCTTCCAACACACACACACACACACACACACACTCTAATAAGCATACACTAAGACACATAAACACAAAAATATACACAAACTCATCAAATTTATACACACTTATGCAAAAGCTCACATACTAAGACATCCAAACACACATGCACCATACACACGTATATATACACACTGCTATTCAAAAGTTTGGGATCAGTAAGATTTTTAATGTTTTCAGTTGAGTCTCTTATGCTCATCAAGGCTGTATTTATTTGATCAAAAATACAGAAAAACAGTAATATTGTGAAATATTATTGCAATTTCTAATATTGGTTTCCTATTTTATTATAAATATAATTTATTTCTGTGGAGCAACGCAAAATTTTTATCAGCCATTCCTCCAGTCTTCAGTGTCACATGATCCTTCAGAAATCATTCTAATATGCTGATTTATTATCAGTGTTGAAACTGCTGTGCTGCTTAATATTTTGTTGGAACCTGTGATCCTGTGATACTTTTTTCATGGATTCTTTGATGAATAAAAACTTAAAAAGAACAGCATTTAATCAAAATAGAAATCTTTTCTAACAATATAAGCCTTTACTATCACTTTTTGTCCATTTAACACATCTTTGCTGAATAAAAGTATTAATTTCTTTAAAAAAAGAAAGAAAAAAAAATGTAATGACCCCAAACTTTTAAATAGTATATGTTGTAACACAAAATTTCTATTTTGAATAAACACTGTTCTTTTTAATGTTTTATTTATCAAAGAATTCTGAAAAAGTATCACAGGTCCCAAAAAATATTAAGCAGCACAACTGTTTCCAACACATTGATTATAAATCAGCATATTAGAATGATTTCTGAAGGATCATGTGACACTAAAGACTGGAGTAATGATGCTGAAAATTCAGTTTTGCTTCAAAGGAATAAATTATATTTTAAAGTATATTAAAATAGAAAACTGTTATTTTAAATCGCAATAATATTTCACAAAATTACAGTTTTTTCAGTATTTTTGATCAAATAAATGCAGCCTTTAATGAGCTTAAGAAACTTTAAAAACATAAAAAATCTTACAGATCCCAAACTTTTGAATGGCACTGTATATATGTGTATATATATATATATATATATATATATATATATATATATATGTGTGTGTGTGTGTGTGTGTGTGTGTGTGTGTGTGTGTGTTAAGATGTCTGTGTGTGACTAAGTAATTGTAATTATGACCTCTGAACCTAAGTACATCCCAAATCAGAATTCAAAACACACACTCACTCACTGATCTCTCGAACCCGCCTAGAGCCACAGGCAGAGGTGAAAGCTCATTGGCGTGACATTGTGACACCTGGGTGACCCTGGTGTCGTTGAGGGTCTGCCCTCTGGCAGCAGAACCATTAGAGGCCACAAAAAAGGAAGGATAATGTGATAAAAATGTGTCTGCGTGTGTTGTTGTTGGAATAATGTGTCTCCAAACCTTGGTATGAAAAGCAAATGTGTAAATAAACTCATCTGAACATTACCAAGATGTTCCTCTTGCTTAATTGGTAGAGCATGGCACCGAGAACACTAAGGTCATGGGTTTGATTTCAAGGAATTCCATACACAAGACGTATACTTACACATCATATCACAACTACATACATACATACATACATACATACATACATATATACACACACACACACACACACATATATATATATACACACACACACACACACACACACACATATATATATATATATATATATGTATATGTATGTGTGTGTAGTTTTTTTTCCCAGTGAGCTGTTTGAAAATCTTTAGCATCGCTGGCATTGTGGGTATTTATCTGGGTTAATGACCGTTAGTGAAAAGACTGAGAGTGGGATGGTACTGGCGGTGTATCTAAGTGAATGAGAGGATCTTTAAGATGGCACTGTGTGGAGAATCCGATTTTTATATGTTTTGGCAGTTTGCCTTTTAGAGCAAAGAGATAGAACTTAATCTCCTGTTTCCTCTCTTTCTCTCTCTCACGCACACATACATATATACAGACGCATCCTTTACATCCTGACACTCTGGCTCAGACCGGCCCGGAGGGGGCTCCGTCTTGCGGGCACAAAGGTTGTGTCTGGAGGCGCGTAAAGTAAGCGGACCCCTGGAGAGCCGCACAAAAGGTGGGAGGAGAGAAAAAGAGCAACACGCCCCAGCCTGCCCCTCACTCGGCCCAGCGGGGAGGCTCCTTCTGTGGGCAGCCCTGCATCAGCCGCCCCCTCTCTCTGCCTGGAGGACAGATTAAAGTACAGTAGCGAGAGATAAATTCAAACGCCGGCACTGGATGAAAGGAAAAGAGATTCACACAGAAAATAGATCACTTAGACACTCACACACACATGCTAAACAGAATCAATGCACAGAGACAAGCGTATGACAATGTGAGACAAAATCACAGCAGTAAACGTATGAATCCAAACAGCACATATTATCCTAACAAGGTATGATGTGAAAAGGTTTGAGTGTTTTTTTGAAAAATATTTTTTCTAATAATTCAAATTTTTGTCTATTTATTTATTTATTTTTAATATTTTTTTGCATATAACATTATGGGAAATTAGATTTTAAAATGCATTCAAAAATGCAGAAAAATGTTAAAACTACTTTGTAATGTTAAGTAATGAAATGTCACTATCTATTTTTCTTACAGACTGTATTGCCTTCAAAACATTCAAACATTAAACTTTAAAACTACTTTAAACTTCAAACTATTTCAGACTGAAAACAGTCAAACTTTTAAAACTTTTTTAAACTTTTAAAACTTTTTCAAACTTTCTGGTCTGGCTTACTCAAGCCAACTTCAAAGTTTGTCTTGACAAACTTTTATATCTAGTTAATAATTATAACCAATCCATGCTGAGAAGTTTTTAATGTGCCCACCCCATGATTGTGATTATTTCTTCACCCCTGAAAATTAAAAAATACAAAAAGTGACATAATCACAGCCAATCAGAACATGTTTGATGTTTAATATGCAGCTAACTGTGTGAGAATTTTAAACCAATAAGATTTTGCTGTGCGCTGTGCTACCGAGCACAACCTGATAGAAACCAACAAAATGTCTTGTTGAAGTTTTGGCTGGTTAGGATTAAAATAACCCTGTCACTTTATCTCATTATGCCTAGCCTCCACTTTTCTTGAGAAGTTTTGAGTGGGTTGAACCAAATTAATGCAAATTTTACATACTATTTTCCTAAAAACATGTAAAGTTCTCATCAGGGTGTAAAAATGGTCTAAAAAGTGGGAGGGACAAGTGGGAGAACGCAGCTTTGCTCATGAATATTAATTAGGCAATATTCCCAAACTGATTTGCAGGCAAACTGGTTTGTAAAGTTGTTCTTCAAATCGAAACACAATCATTTAAGAAATATAGTAATTTTGGATTATCTCCAAAAAAGTGGGGGTATAAAATGTGTTAAAGGTAGGGTGATTTTGGAGAAGCTAGCAATAGCAAGTTAGCTTTGAAAGCATAAGACCCCACCCTCCCTGCAAATCACTCTCCAAAGCCACGCCTCCTCCAAAACACATGAAGGTTCACAGGCAGACCAGAGGCTAATCAGCGACACGATGAGAGACGGAGTTGGTGGAGGGTTGAATGCAAGACTGTCAGATTACCTCATGTCTCATTCACCAATGAGAAAACATTACAGCACAAAGCGCATAATTTTACAAATTTACAATTCTCACTTAAGGTCTTTGCACACTGAGTCAGAAATTTTTGAATGCGTTTTTCGTATGCGTCAAAACACCTCTCAAAATGCTTGCTACGGATGTGAAAAATGCACCCAACTGGAATTTTTTTATGACGGACGAAAGTTTCAGAGGCAGCGTGTAAACGTGATTGACACAACGTAAGGCTGTATTCATTTTTTAATGTGCGAAAATTTTGGACTCAGTGTGCAAGGACAACGAGTCTGCAATAGCGTAATGGAACACGCAGATGACGTATCATGTCTGCATGAAAAGGGTGTACGAAGGTATGCAAATACATACGTTGACAGGCAGGTAGGACAGCCTATATGATTGGACAAATATTTTATGGTCCTACACCTTCCACAGACAGTATGAATGCATATAAATACATTTAGACCACTTAACTTAGTAATTGCTATCGGGATGTGAAGAGACTTTCAACCGGCATAAGAAAAAATGCCTGCCTGATATGCTTCGGGTTTTCAGTATCTTCTCTTTTTTTGCACTTTCAGCGTATGAAACTCTCTCAACCTTTTGCTGCAGCTTTGAGATGCTTAGGCCAATGAACATCATCTTTTAAAGCAGGAAGGACCTGAGTTTACCGTGTTACAGTACGATCCAGAAGTTCTGCAAGTTCTGTGCAATGAATCACACACACTTCATTGGTTCTGGCACACTGTAACTGGACCAAAGTGACCGTGAGTCGGATCCAAAAGTGTGTGTGAGTGTGTGTTTGTGTAGATGCCAGGGGAACTCTCCGTAACCCCTTAAGCCTGAACGTCGGCCAATAGAAACTCAGCGTCCTGAAAGAGGGTTGTCATTACATGCTGTGGGTAGATGCTGACCTGGGATCATCCTCCCCAACCTGGACGATTATCCAGCAAATTTACAGGGCTGGTCTCAGGTCAGCGGCCGAGGGCTAGCTGGTCCTGTCCGTTATTATACAGCAATCAGGCAGAGCAGTGCGGCTAATGAGAAGCTCCACTCCTCTGTGTGCAAACCACAGCACGCTGCCGGAGCGCAGAAAATAGAATTTGGAATACAGAGGAACATTCTCCATTCTCCTGTAGAACATTCCTCATGACCAAAGCATTCCATTCACCATCCACCATCCACCGGCTCCAACATTCTACACGCTCAGATGTTCAAGGCAGGCACACAACAAGCGAACACACATGTTAAGCGATGTAAGACAATGAAAACTGCTGATGAGGCAAAAATCAGCATTTAAATCAGTCTGGAACAAAGAAAGACTGATTACTGATAGGTACTACCCAAGAACACGGTTATTAATTTGCATGTTTAAAATTAATGTTTTCGTCAATGTTTAGGAAAAGTTTACACAAATGAAAATAAAAGTTGGTAGCTGATGTTTTGCAGCAAGTCCACAAAAAATCTCAATACAAAGTGACTACAACTGTCAGTAACAATCAAATTAAAAAAGGCAATTTTTGATAATGTCTGAGAAACAAAAATGATTTTATCTTATTAGTGGGTGATATATATATACATTCTCACACACACACACACACACACACACACATAAAATGTATTTTTCTTCTGTGTTGCCAAAGCAGAATTTTCAGAATCCTTTAATTATTATTCTCAGCAGATTTCTTAATATTATTAGTCTTTTAAAAAAAATTGTGCTACTAAGTTTTGTGGAAACTGATACATTTCTCAAAAATGAATGAATGAATGAATGAATGAATAAATAAATACACAAACAAACAAATAAATAAATAAATAAATAAATAAATAAATAAATAAATACATGTTATTGGAGCAACAAAGTGAATACAAATAAACAGAGAAAATTCATACAAAAACTATTCACACTGCTCAACTGCAAATTTATTTATTTATTTTCTTTGTTTTGACTGTGAAATGTAAAGTTTTTACATATTGATTGGTGAGGTTTTTTTTTTTTTTTTGCGAGTGCACAAAAAAGAGACATAAATAGTGGCAAAAATGCATGTAAAAAATTATAAATAAATAAATACATTTTAAAAAGTGACAACAATTGATGACAAAATAAATTGTCACCATTTTAAAGGCTTACATAGGGATTTAATGTTTTGTTTTAAATCATGTTGGTTCAAAAGTCTTTATAAAATACTTTATACATTTCCATTGTTCTTAAATTAAGGTATTTATGCTACACACTAATGCTAAATCAACGTCTTAAAGACACATTTAGGCATTTTTGGATTTAAATTAAGACATTAATATGAAATAGGACTCACTAAAATACAGAGGACTCAGAGTCTGTTTTACTACATTTCTGATACATTTTAAGGAATTACGCCCTCACAACTACACTGAAACAAGCACACACACACACACACATCTCAGTCCAGAAAAAGGTTCTAATGTGCAGTGGGGTCTCTGGCAGACAGACTTTTAAAAGCTGATAACAGAATAGAACTGCTCTTACATGCCAATCTGACCCACTATCCTTCCCTCCCTTGTTCTCCTCTCCTTCGTTCAAGCTTTCCCTCCATCCCCACGGACCCTCAACATCCCTGAGAGGAGATACAGCGCCTGTCTGGCGCCAAACGGTGTGTCCATGTGCGCACAAGGGCTGCAGCCTTTCACGTCCTAACAAAAAACGCTGAAAAAACAAACACCCACAGACAACAGTGTGAACACACACAGAAACACACACCGACACAGATGCTAAGAGAGCAGCGCTGCTATCATACACATCACCACACACACACACACATGCATGAACAGAGGCTGCAGTGTTGGGTGGTCTGCAGGGATTTGCAGAATTTGGCCTGGTTGGTCTCTGCTCCAGTCTCCTGGCGAGTTATCTGCTCCAAACGCTATCGTCTATCATCAAAACACACACACACACACACACACACACACACACACACACACAAGCTGCAGAGCAAGGCCTATTTGTCGTCAATATATAGCTTGAGTTGCTGCAAATGGTGAGTTATGTGTGACTTCAATTTGATGAAAACAGAAATATTGTTCATTTGTCTGCTCGGCTCGTGATGTATTGCGGAGCAGCTGGTGGTACGTTTGAAACGGCCATCAAAATTAGCATTTCATCTCATCTTAGCATCTCCATGGCCACATTTGAGACACTCCAATCAGGGTAAGTGGATATGGGAGCTTTAGAAACCCAACTCGACAAACTCACACACACATTACACTGGTTCAACCCTCTTCCCCTGAAACCTGTATTCCCTCAAGTGAACAAGAATTCAACACACACACACACACACACACACACACGCACCGTTTCAGGCAATTAACTCTGGGATGTCAGTGATCCAGAAACACACACGTTTTCATTAAGGAGAAACAAACTCAATCAGAGATGTGCACACACATCAAGGTCACTTTAAATGTCACAGAAACACAGATCACAAATAAGATCTGTTATATCTCAACTGTTTCTCCTAGACAGCAATGAGACTAATGGTCTCCTGAGAAAAAGACCCACTGGAGTTTCATCTGGAGTCATCTCATCATCTCAAATTGTGTTCAGTTTACCAAGTCTGCATTCAATAACCACATATCTCAATAGGAACTCAAACATTTCTCATCAAATTCTGAGATATCGATCTATAGATTGTGCCTATACAGCAATGGAACCAAATGGAGAGCAAATGGAGACTTAAGTTTAAGAAGTGACCTTAACGTAGTCTCAAACTGTGCTCAGATTTGCAAGATACCAAAATCTTTAATTAAAAAGTCATACATTTGTATGGAAGCCTGTTTCCGCCACTGAATAAAAAAAGGACAGAATTGCGAGTCGTAAACTCGCAAATGCAAGAAAAAGTCAGAATTGTGAGAAAAAAAAAAATTGTAATTACCTTTTTTAATTTTTTATTCAGTGGCGGAAACGGGCTTCCATACATTTGACTCAACTATTTTTTATTAAATTCTTTAAACAACAAATAGGTTATTTATATAAGTTATGTAAATTTTTAAGCTTTAAATCTTACTGTCAACAATTTCTATTTTTATTTCTCTTAAAGACTGATAAAAATGTTTAAATGATTAAAAAAATATTTAAATGAAAATAACTGAGAACTCCATTAAGTCCCATTAGCAACCTTTGCACAATGAAGTTTTCGTCATGGGTTTTCCTTTCTTCCAGTTTTCTTATACCCCCCTTGTCATGTTTCATTTATATTTACAAAGGTTTATGCGTTGTTATCTCTCTTTCTCGCTCTCAAAGTCCTTTGCTTTGACTATGAATTACCCACTTTTCACTTGTTTTATTTTCACAGTCGTGTAAGTGTGTGTGTGGTAACGCTGCTGTCAGGATAAGGCCGTCCCTGAGGTGTCTGTACAGATGATGATTTGTCTTTCCTCTCTCTCTCGTGCTCTCTCTAATGGTTTTTTCACTTGCTCCCTGCCTCCCCTCTCTCAGCAGGTCTTTCTTGCATAACCATTTATTTAAGAGATTTTTGGCTGTGCCTGGAGGCTCTAATTACAGGCATAGACAGGCCCTATAAAGCCTATTCTCAGTCTTTTATTGACTTTAGCAGCGCTGCCTTGGGCACTTCAATTAAGCATTTATACGAGAAAATACGGCAATTAAATTAAACCCTGTGTAAAGATACACCGCATCATTTTTGACCCGGACAGGACGGGGCTAAACCAGAGAGAATATCACAAACAGCTGCTGCGAATGACACAGAGACAGAGAGAGACGTAATGGAGTGACAAAGTGAAAATGAAAATGGCGTGTGATGTGAAGTCTGACATGTGGAAAAAGAACGGAGACGGATCTGGAATTATGTCCGATCATGTAATACAGTTGAAATAGGAAAACTAGATAGATAGATAGATAACTAACCATGGTAACAGAGGGCAAATGCAAGGTCACTGGAATCTGACCCTCACACGCATAAACAGGAAGATCCACTCTGCTTTGACCTCTCACTCCACAAGCCGTAATTAAATGTTGTGAAGTTCTAGTAGTTTCACACTCAGCAATATCCTCTAGAGTTTCAACACACACACACACACACACAGCAAAGTACTTGTCTCCTTTTTAGAGCTTTTCTTCAAACTGTAAAACTGCCAATTACTAGTGAACTAAGTTCTCACACATTTTTTTTTTCCAGCAGCAAATCTTTTAATTACTTTTAATTAGTATTGGGTATTCATTTTTGCGAATCAGTTTGTTTGGAATGTTCAAACCAGAGAATGATTCTCTGATTCATTTGAAAACAACACTCAAGCTTATGATGCAAACAAATTTATATTTATATATATACTGCATATATATATATATATATATATATACACACACACACACACACACACACAGTATATATATATATATATATATATATATATATATATATATATATATAGTACAGTATATATATATCAGGGCTCGACATTAACGCTTGTCTGCTTGTCCGGGACAAGTGAATGTTTTGGACGGGCAAGTGAAAGAGAAATTTACTTGCCCAATCGGACAAGTAACTTGAAAAAGTCAATACCAAAAACAGTAATGACTGCCTTTATTTATGATATAGCCTTTGTTATAGGGGTGTGCGATATATATCGTTTGCGATAATTTCGTAATTGTTGTTTTAACGAGTATATTGCAAGAATCAAACAAAACACACCTACAGAGTGCACGCATACATTACATAAAGTCGTCTTGGTTAGACTACCGCACGTGCGTTCTTTCACTGCATGATTCAGTATTACAATGCATGAAGAATGATCAGAAAATTCAAGATATGGGAGCAGAAAATGTATATATTTATATAAATTTCATATAGTTTCACACGAAGATCGAGCGCCGTTTTTTTTTTTGCTCCAAAAACCATCATGATTACAAATGTGATTTTATGCAACAGTTTAATAAACAAGAAGTTAACATTAAGAGACTTACGTTTTAGACACCATATTTCCTGTTTCTGCTCTGTTTCACCAACAAAAATCATTCCAAACACAGCCACAGCACTGTTTTGCGTCTCTGAGCAACATGATGGCGTTTCGTTCCTGAATGAACCAACTGTTTAAATGATTTGGTTCAGTCGCAATGACTCACTTATAAACAGTGACTTGATGCCACCTATTGGTGGTTTTAATTTCACATTTAAAGTATCTTTTCATTTTTTAAATAATTTCAAATATCAGTATTCAACTTTTTATGAATCAAAACATTATTTATTCATTTGTAACTGCAGATTAAAGCATTCCATGTCCCTCAGAGCTGCATTAAACACTGAGTAAATATATCTATTCCACTTCAGATGCAGCTTCTGTATTTCATTTTTATAATTCATATATAAAAAGAAGTAAATATTAGCATTTTATTTTTAAGTTTAATATAAAATAATTATATTTGTAATTAATACTCCCCTTTTATTTTAAAATATAACAGTGTTATCACACTTTATTATTTTATTTAAAAAGAAAAATCTAACTAAATAAACTAAATGTGTTTTGTATAACTACAATAAATAATTATATTTATAACTCAATTAAAAAAAAAATAAAAAATTTAAATTCTCTCCGGGCAAGTAACTTTTATACTCGGACAAGTAAATGACAAATTTACTTGTCCGAAGGACAACCACATGAGAATGCTTAATGTCAAGCCCTGTATATATATATATATATATATATATATATATATATATATACATATATATATTTAATCATTTAGCAGATGCTTTTATCCAAAGCAACTTACAAACAGAAGAAATCAATTGTAGTATTAAAACAACTAAAACAGATCCAAAACTAAAAGCTAATGCATACAACAAAATTTCAAAACTTAACATTTAAATAACAAAAAAATAAAGCTAAAAACAATTCAAAATATTAAAGAACAAATAAAGAATAATGATTCCAACATAACACTAAGCCAAACACCAAAAAACAACTACATATGTGTATATACAACCACACACACATACATATATATACACATATATACACATTTACACATATATGCACATTTATAAATTCAATATATACAGGTGTATAATAAATTAGAATGTTGTGGAAAAGTTAATTTATTTCAGTAATTCAACGCAAATTGTGAAACTTGTGTATTAAATAAATTCAATGCACACAGACTGAAGTAGTTTAAGTCTTTGGTTCTTTTAATTGTGATGATTTTGGCTCACATTTAACAAAACCCCACCAATTCACTATCTCAACAAATTAGAATATGGTGACATGCCAATCAGCTTATCATCTCAAAACACCTGCAAAGGTTTCCTGAGCCTTCAAAATGGTTTGGTTTGGTTTCAGTTTGGTTCACTAGGCTACACAATCATGGGGAAGACTGCTGATCTGACAGTTGTCCGGAAGACAATCATTGACACCCTTCACAAAGAGTGTAAGCCACAAACATTCATTACCAAAGAAGCTGGCTGTTCACAGAGTGCTGTATCCAAGCATGTTAACAGAAAGTTGAGTAGAAGGAAAAAGTGTGGAAGAAAAAGATGCACAACCAACCGAGAGAACCGCAGCCTTATGAGGATTGTCAAGCAAAATCGATTCAAGAATTTGGGTGAACTTCACAAGGAATGGACTGGGGCTGGGGTCAAGGCATCAAGAGCCACCACACACAGACGTGTCAAGGAATTTGGCTACAGTTGTCGTTTTCCTCTTGTTCAGCCACTCCTGAACCACAGACAATGTCAGAGGCGTCTTACCTGGGCTAAAGAAAAGAAGAACTGGACTGTTGCCCAGTGGTCCTCTTTTCAGATGAGAGCAAGTTTAGTATTTCATTTGGAAACCAAGGTCCTAGAGTCTGGAGGAAGGGTGGAGAAGCTCATAGCCCAAGTTGCTTGAAGTCCAGTGTTAAGTTTCCACAGTCTGTGATGATTTGGGGTGCAATGTTATCTGCTGGTGTTGGTCCATTGTGTTTTTTGAAAACCAAGGTCACTGCACCCGTTTACCAAGAAATTTTGGAGCACTTCATGCTTCCTTCTGCTGAACAGCTTTTTAAAGATGCTGATTTCATTTTCCAGCAGGATTTGGCACCTGCCCACACTGTCAAAAGCACCAAAAGTTGGTTAAATGACCATGGTGTTGGTGTGCTTGACTGGCCAGCAAACTCACCAGACCTGAACCCCATAGAGAATCTATGGGGTATTGTCAAGAGGAAAATGAGAAACAAGAGACCAAAAAATGCAGATGAGCTGAAGGCCACTGTCAAAGAAACCTGGGCTTCCATACCACCTCAGCAGTGCCACAAACTGATCACCTCCATGCCACGCCGAATTGAGGCAGTAATTAAAGCAAAAGGAGCCCCTACTAAGTATTGAGTACATATACAGTAAATGAACATACTTTCCAGAAGGCCAACAATTCACTAAAAATGTTTTTTTTTATTGGCCTTATGAAATATTCTAATTTGTTGAGATAGTGAATTGGTGGGTTTTTGTTAAATGTGAGCCAAAATGATCACAATTAAAAGAACCAAAGACTTAAACTACTTCAGTCTGTGTGCATTGAATTTATTTAATACACGAGTTTCACAATTTGAGTTGAATTACTGAAATAAATGAATTTTTCCACGACATTCTAATTGAGATTTAACTCAAATTAAATCAAACTAAAACTTAATAAAAAACCTATACAGACATAAAAAAATCATAAAATGACAAACATTATTCCAACTTTAACTAAATTTCACATAGATAACAAATACAAATCAAACTACATTAGTTTATCAGTAATCCTAAAAAAAATAACACTGAGCCAAACACACATGCAAGTAGTAGGAAAGAGGAGAAATAAAAAGCGATACTAATATTTACTTATATATATATAAATACTGTTATTTTTTACTAGATTTTTGAAAAAGTACCTACACAAAGGAATGATTCAATTTGCAATTAGGATTAGGATTGCAATTACTATTTTTTAACATCAATTAAAATAATGTTCAATGTAAATTAATGTGCAAAATAATGGTTAACGTTTTAAAATGTAAAGTATACCATCTGCCATACTATGCCTGCACATGTTAAGAACCCAGGGCATCTAAGATTGGTTACATACGATTGGCTGGTCCACTTGGATATATAGCCAATTGAATTGAAGCCAAGTGTCACCAAGACTGATATTGTTGATTGAACTATGTTTCCATTTTTCCTCTTCACTTCTGGCAATTTCTGCTCCCCCTTCTGAATCCGGGTTTAATTATTCCACACACGGTGATGTATTCCAGGTCCCTGTGCTCTAGTTTGTTGGACATGTGCACATATTTAAAATCTGCGCTCTGATTGGCGGCACATCAAAGCACCACGGTAACAGGCCTGCTGCTCTGCAACAATAAAGATCATTTGCAGATTCTGCAAATTCTCATTGGCTCCCAGCAGGACCTTCAGGGCGTCCCAGAATGCCGGGGCAGTGTCCTTTGTGCGGTTCAACAGGTGAAAACACTTCATTAGAAAAAGATTAGAAAAGAAAAGTAGAGAGGAAATGGACGCTCAGAAAAACGAGCCAAAATTAAAGTCCCGTTATTAGCAGCATGCTTTGATTTATTGGTGTGTCAGAGTGTAATTGGGTAATAGAGGGATATTTTTCCAAATAATTACTACACTGTATAACATTATAGAGGAGAAAACCAATGAGAAACACTTTATTTAAGTTTATGCAATATATAAACCATGAAACAACTTAACATAAAAAGGCAAAAAATTATTTAATATTTCAAATTTATTGCTCTGCCAATATCATAGCTGAGATACACACCATACAGGCAAAAAAATGAGCAGTAGAGGGCAGAGCACAAACCATTCAATACCTCTAGTCAATTCATAAAACTGGACACAAATGAGTCCACAACGATTACACCAATTCTTTCAACTTGCAGTTTTTCCTTAAATTATCTACCAATAACATTTGTATTGATTAATAATCTGCTAATGAGAACCAGTCTGTCATGGTCATTTATGGTACTACATGATGTTGTGATGTAATTCATTAGGATTAAATCACTCATGTGGCTTGTTGTTTTAATAAATACTGTCACAATGAGATTTTATCTTTGAGCTGGTAAAGTGTGGGTTTTTATGTTCAGTTTTTCTTGTTTATGTCATTATGATTTTTTAAAAATTGTACTGCTTGGAAACACTGTTTTTGCCACAATGTGACAAAAACAAGCTGATTAGATCTAGACTTGACAGACAGAGAGAAAACAGAGAGGGAGGTGTAGGCTGATCTGTGATCAATCTAGGGTGAAGTGGCTGGAATGAGGGGAAGTGGGCGCCTTCCCACTCCAGGCCTTGTGTGTGTGTGTGTGTGTTTGGGGGGGTTGAACATGCTGCAGACAATTTTCAGCTTGGTTGGTTTTACTCAGTACAGCAGGGCTCAACAAAACAAACTGACAAAACAAAGGACACCAACTTAATGACCCATACCCCCCTGACAACTGACTCCGGCGTGCACACACACACACACACACACACACACACACACACACACACACACACACACACACACACACACACACACAGAGAGAGAGGGCATCTGGATTGGATTGTCACAATCAGATCATGGTAGTGTGGTATCTTGATCCTTCTGATCTAGCTCTGATACTTCTAGCTACACAATTGTTGAAATTTGTCCTCCAAAGCAGTCATGTTAATTAAATGTAACAAAAACACACTTTTAGGGATGTTCTCATTAGAAAAAATATAGACAGACATACAGAAAGAAAAATAAGAAGACAGAAGAAAAGCTAGAATATTAGACAGAACTACAGACAAATATACAGAA